>JASANA010007169.1:0-61041 GCA_030248095.1 Ptycholaimellus sp. GST1_10
CTCCTGCCCAGCCCCAAGCCTCGCCCGGAGTGGAAGCTGGTGCGGGTTGTGAAGAAGTACGTGGGCAAGGACAGCGTCTGCCGCTATGTCCGCGTCATCGACAGCTCCGGCTATGCCTCCGACCACTCCATCTCCCACCTTTTGCCCCTGGAGGCTGAGGTGGAAGAAGCAGATCAAGTCCCAGCTGACGCCGCCTGCCCCATCCCCGGCGAGATCGAGGAGGAGGCTGACGAGTCGAGTGGGGAGCTGGCGGGTTCCGCCCGTACGCGCGGCCTCGCCTTCCACCCCCCGTCCGTCATCGACCACAATTACTGCTGATCCTCCCCCTTCCCACTTCAGCCTATTTCTTCTCTTTTATCCTTTTTGTTTTGCTCCAGGCCTATTGCCCCCTGTTGAGCCTTAGCATTCTCTTTTGGCCTAGTTTCACTCTAGGGCCCTCCTCTGTCGCCTTCGGGGCGCTCTTCATCATCTGCTTCATGTTCTATGAAGCTTAGCATGGTGATTCATTTATTCCCCGCTCAAGAGCCAAAACCACCCCCCCCCCCCCCCCCCCCCCCCGCCCCCCCCCCCCCCCCCCCCCCACCCCCCCCCCCCCCCCCCCCCCCCCCCCCCCCCCCCTTTTTATTTATTTCTAATTTTCTAACACGTGTCCCATCAAGAGACGTATAGTACAGAGTACACTTTTTTTTTTTTTTTTTTTTTTTTTATTTTATATACCTCCGCCCCCCTAAAATACACACATTAAATAAAATATATCATTTGTTTCAAAACTTTCAAAACATTCTAAAATTAAGAATGATTGTCACTATAAATCAAAGGTTGTCCTCAATCCATGAAATCACTGAGTTGCAGTCGAAGCATGTTAAGTCGTGGTTGTGAGGCTATAGACCATTTTCGAGTATGTGATTTTATAAACGATTTTAGCTTCATAGGGCAAAAGTGGCCATAGGTTGTTGCAGTGTTTGCCTCTTCATCCTCTATTATTAGATTATTCCAGAGTGCCACAATATTCCAAAGGTGTTGTCTGTTGTACATTGCTTTTAGGTGTTCAGGCTGTCTTATTAGATAACGATTATTAGTGTCATAAAAATGCTTGAGACCACAGCATTACGATGGTTTCCAATTGGTCAGTTGGCCTTTAGGGAGTTAAATACTTTTGATGTTGTGCGACCACCAAAAACCCCTTGTGCAAGCAATAGAAGTCCAGCATGCAGGAACCACTTCCCAACATTATCCCATTGGAGCAACTGAAAACGTTCTACATGGGAGGAGTCAGTGTTCCAGACGTTCAGGCATATCCTGCTGGCTAACGAAAGTAAGGAGTCCACTTTGTGCCATGAATTAACGGTGCATGGTGATACACTGCTAGCACACCAAAGGCTTAATGGTAAAAATTTGCATCTTATGTACTGCTTTGCCAGATTATGCGATATGTATTTTCTCACGTGAGTATTAAACCAATGGAGCAGCATTTTTGATTTTGTAGTGACAATGTTCCAGTGGTTCTCCATGTTTAGGTTGTTGTCATAGTTAATACCCAGTAGCTTCATGTGATCCACGTTAGTTAGCGCACTAATTTTGGTGTTTCTGATGCCGAGTTGAGTTATTTGTCCGGGTGACCTTAGATAGAATTTGGCGCATGTAAAATGTGATTAAGCGGGCTTTACCAGTAGGCATTTGCATTTAAGAAGGTTAAGTCTTAGCAGTAGGTCTTGTTGAAGGATTTTACTGATATCATCTAAGCACTCTTGTAAAACTTTCTCCTGCTTGGCACACCCTATCAAAGTTATGTCATATACATATGCAACTATTGTGCAGGGGCTAACATGACAGACTGCCTTTTTTATGAAGAAATTAAATAGTGCAGGGGATAGTGCTGATCCTTGAGGTAGTCCATGCCCGTTGCTCCCAAACAATGATCCTTTTTCTCCATTTAGACGCACATAGTATTGTCTGTTAGCCAGCCAGGACCTAAGAATCTGAACATGGTGCTCCGGAGCCACCTCGGCAACCTGTTCCAGTAACAATCTATGTGAGACAGTGTCAAAAGCTTTTGAAATATCCAAGCTCACCATATAGGCAGGACCATTGATTTGTGAGAGTGTATGTTGGATAAATAGGTGTGCGTCATTAACTCCACTCTGTTTTCTGAAGCCAAACTGGTTGTCTCCAAACGTGAGCCATTCTTGGAAGGTGTCTAACAGTAGCCTTTCCATTACTTTACCTAGGATAGAAGAGATGGAAATCAGAGGGCCGTATTGGTTTAGCGACTTTTGGTACAGGCATTAGACAGGCAATTTTGAAACTATCTGGGAAAATTCCTTCTAAGTACAGACGTTGAAACACTTTCGTAGCTAGGAGTGCAATCTTAGTTTTGCATTTCTTTAGAAAATTAGCAGGTATTCTATCCGGGCCACCACCACTAGAGCTTTTCATTTTCTTAAATTTGCGATAGACATTCACTTCTGAGAATTCTGTTGGGATCACAATTGCACTCTGGTCAGCTTTTGACAAGAGGCTCGACGTGTCTACTAGCAATGGGGTGGAGTCAATTTCGAATGTGTCCGTGTGGGTGCTGCCATCTACTCTGATAGAAGTTATTGTTACCTGCTTTCTTTTACATCCAGTGAAGTATTTTAGTTCCTTCCAAATGTCCAGACTACTATTGCAGTTTTGAAATTTGGCACTGAGATAATTTCGCTTTGCCTTTTTAACTTCATGCTCCTCCTTTTGTTTAAAGCCCGCAGAGAAAGATGAACTTGATACATTAATGGATGTCCTTTATGCATGAGATCATTTAGATGACTCCTCACTTGCTTGATTGTTTTGCTTAGGTGAAGACATTTCCTTGTCATCCAAACATTTTTATATTCAGAATGCATTTTCTTTAGAGGGCAGACACTATCAAGCATTGCTAAAAGCCGAGTTTCCAGATTTTGAAGTGCATTCTCACCACATGAGCTTTCTATAATTTCTTTGTTTAGGTCACTCTGGGCATCCTCAAGCAGTATTAGTAAATCATCCACCTTGCCATGTTTCCATATTCTACATTCAAAGAAGTTATTGACATTTGTTTTGGAGTGCTTTTGGTGCTCAGTAAGGGAGACATATGTTGCATGGTGTCCCGTTTGGTTTTTTCAAATATTGGGCCAAGACCATAAATCAAATCTGGCTGTTTACTGTTGCAATATATATGATCAATTATTTGACCAGAGAATGCATGCCCATGGGTGGCCTTATTAATTAACTGATTCAGATCTATGGATGCATGGCGTTCTAGGAAGCTGTAGTTTAGCAGGGATTTAGCACATATATTGAAGTCGCCACAAATTACAGTGAGTACAACAGGGTTATAATGCGTTTCTAGGTAACTGAAGTAAGTTTCTTTCCATTGGGTTTTGGCAGTAGGCGGTCGGTAGATATTTATTATATCGATAGGTGATTTTCCCAGAATTGCAATATGTATGAGTTCCAAATCAGGGTGATCCGCACGTAAAGTGTAACTTTTGTTGTTTTTTAGATAGATTGCAGTGCCACCTCCATTTCCACTTTTCCTCTCCTTGTGGATAAAATTATAGCCTTGAATTTGAAGTTCATTCACAGGTATACCTTGTTGTAGTCTTGTCTCTTGTATCAGGAGCGCTAGCAGTTTGTAAGTTGATAGGAAGCAGCAAACCAACCCAATTTTTCCACATAAGCCGTTCAGATTTACACCATGGATGTGTATTTAATATGGAGCGATCGCTCTTTAACATGGGGACGGGGGCTGAATTGCGAAACTCCAAAAGTTATAACACAGGGGTCAAAAGTTGCCTTTTGTTAATGGCTGCTGTGGGTCATAGGAAGCACCTACAGAGACTTTCTTGGGCTTAAAAAATCCGAACGAATAGGTCTGAACAGCTGTAAAGTTAGTTTTGAGCATAAAGAGGCCTGCAAATTGCTATAGTTCCAAATGTGACCCGGGATTAAATTTTGCGATTTCTGATGCTTTGATACCTACCCAAGTGCCTAATATTTCTTTGAAATACAACTTACTGTGGGTCAGAAACCATTTAATTTTGCATCTGCCACTGTAACAGAAATTGTTATGGAGTTACCCCTCGAGTATTGTTGCTATATTCTTCCCGCTGGTTCTTGGAGTTAAATTCAAATTCGCGCATTATGAGTGGCCCTAAAGCGAGCTGCCTTCCCTGCATTATTGCAGGCATGAAAAAAGCATTGGACAAGCAGAGTGAGTAGAGAAATGGAGGGTGAGATTCGGTGCGATGTATGTGATGGGGCCATCAAACAAGGCAGGGGGCAAGGACGATCGGCGGCCATCACCTGTTCAGTTCGACCGGGCTGCGGGCAGTCCTTCCATGTGGACAGCATCGGCATCTCTAAAGAGGACTATGAACGGATGTCACGAAACCGTCAGACAGATGCCTACACCTGCCCCAGCTGCGAAGCAGAGCCTGAGGACCTCATCCAGCCCACAGAGAGCACGCAGCTTGTGCCATTTCACCTTAGCCAGCCATTGGCCTTTGGTAGGATGCTTCCTTTGGATGCATAAAAATTAGGAAGCATAAATTGAAGAGACATTGGAAGACCTGATTCCGAGGCTGCGGGAAGTTTTTGCCAGCAGCCCAGAGCTTGCAAGCTGGATCATCTGGCCAACGTAAATGGCAAAAACTTTTCATGTATCATGATAGTAGAGTGCTATTCAGGGGAAGTACAGTCAGCGCAGTTCATATGGGGCAAGTGGCGGAGTCGGCATCTGGAAGTCTGATGTGCCCAGTCTCCGTTCGGCTGGCCAGTGATGGGAGCATGCGCATTCTCGTCTTCGGCCAGGACGCCACTTCTGTGCCCGAACTCCAGCCATTCAATTCCCTCTCCGAGAGCCAAGCACACCTCGTCCGCCAGGTCTTTGACCTCTCCAAGGCCCTACAGACGCTTTTCCAGCCCTGTCCTGGTTGCCTTGTCATTTTAATGAGAAGGAAAAGCAAAAAGATAAACGGCATGCTTTCCCAGGGGCTTTCGATGATGAATCTGTTGGGCTAGCTCTGGATGGCTATGTGGACCTAGGCTGGGAGCGATCGGTGGCATCACTGAGCCTCGGCCTTGGAAACAAGCAGCACCCCTTGGCTGGGCGGGAACAAAGCTCCATATGCTAAGCTCTTCACCATGTCTACCCTTAGCTCCATCTGCTATGGCTGCTTCGTAGCAATTTCTTTCATGGCAAATGATGGCTTTACTAGCCTCTATCTTCGCTTTACCTCTCCTACCACTGCTAATGAATTCATTTCAGCCCTTTCCTACCTTGAATCATAGTTTTTTCCACAATAATGATTTATCAGTTGTTCTTTGACAATTTTGAAAGCAGTAATGAAGAAAAAATGCATATTTCAACAAGAAGAATACACACGCAAAGTCGCAGGATTCATTGTGAATTTTTGCATAATAATGAAAGATTGATCACTTTTTGGAATGGATGAATAGTAACAAAAAGGAAATGCATGCTTCAAAATGAAATAAAAATCACTGACTATCATTTCTTCCCATCTTTGTTCGGATTGACGCTCTAGTAATAATGGGGTGATAGTAGGAGAAGTAATAGTGTGAAAAAAGTAGGCTTACATTTTGCGCCAAGGAAATGGCGTTGAACATGAACTGGGTGTGCTTCTGTCGCCTTCCAGGCCTCCTGCGCCCGCTTCTCCGGGTCGCGGGCCCCCGGTCAGAGCCGTGCGGTTGTTGGTTTGAGGCTCTGATTCCACAATCCCCCCCCCCCCCGCTTCTCCGACTCCGCTGCCTTCTTCTCCTCCACTGCCAGCTTGTTCTTGGCCATTTTCAGCTCCTCCTTCAATCCAACCATTATATCCACCCCTTTGTACCCTATATTCAGGCTATGTCTAAAATTATCAGCCGCTCAACTGAAAAGGAACCTCAAGCTTTTGGATGGAGTAGTCCTTGGTGCGGAGCTTTTCCTCATCCTCACGAATCTCCTCGTTTAGTTGATGCACCAGGTTTTGCTGCTCATTGTAAGCGCGACTGAGATGCTTCAGCTCACCTTAATTTTACTAATTCCCCTTAGTCCCGTGATTTGACTGAAATAAATAAACGCAGAAGTGTTAAGTCGAGAGCCCGTGTCTAAGATGAGCTGGAGGAGCTGTTGGCTTGGGCAGCCGTGTTGATGAGCTGAGGATTGGGTAGGGCAGCAGCT
This sequence comes from Ptycholaimellus sp. GST1_10, assembly GCA_030248095.1. Taxonomy (NCBI): domain Eukaryota; kingdom Metazoa; phylum Nematoda; class Chromadorea; order Chromadorida; family Chromadoridae; genus Ptycholaimellus; species Ptycholaimellus sp. GST1_10. The sequence continues at coordinate 6,200 of JASANA010007169.1, forward strand.
GGATTCGGTGGAGGCTGGGGCTGGGCGGGGTTTGCTGGGCCAGGGAGAGGATTGGGCTGAGCAGCGGGAGCGCCGGGGGCATTGGGCAGGGCGCCGGGGGCGTTGGGTAGGGCGGCGGGAGGCTGAAGCTGGACTGCCTGGACATTGGCTGGGCCTCCGGCAGCAGGAGCGATTGGCTGGGCGCCCGGAGGGGCATGGCGAGATGGTTCCCGGCCGCGATTGCGAGGTCTCTTCTGATTGGCTTTCGGAGGCATCTTAATGGTTTCCCCTCCCCCTTCCCTGACATCCTTCCCTTCTCTTTCTACCTATTTCCACATTCTCTTCAACCCCCAGCCCTCCTTCCCTGGCTGCACGCCTTTGCGCAGTTTTTGTAATCTCCTACTGCGCATCTTTTGATGTGTATACACACACAAGTTTTGAAGCTCTGTGGGATATTCATCCAGATTCAGTTGAAAGATGGACGACATTGAAGGTGTCCCTTTAATGAAATCACTGAGGGGTATTTTGAAAGCAGTGGAGAAGCGGCCGTCAGTCAGTCCAGTGCCTTCAACCAAAGCCAGACTCAGCCCTCCGCCGCCAGACTCAGCCCTCCGCCAGCCAGACTCGCCCTCCGCCAGCCAGCCTTTTCTTCAGCAGGACTTCACCCTCGAATTGCCTCTCCTTCTGCAGCAAAGCCTGAAAGATATTGCTCACGATCCCAGTCTAAAAGTTCCTTTACTCCTTGCCTTCTCCATTTTGTTAAAAGGAAAAAGGAAGGTGCAGGAGAAGCCAAAAGTGAAGTTGGGGAACCTGTGCAGCAGCAGTGCCTGGCGATTTTCTCCTCACCAACTGCACTGGCTGAGCTGGTGGAGGGCCTGAAGGCGAGCCTCTGGATACCCCTCTGGAACGCTGTCAGCCGATCTTGCGGAAAGACTCTCGCCACCCGCAAGGCCTCTGCTATAACCCAAGCTCAGCTCTCCACCCTCCACGCCCGCCATGTCATGATCCAGGCAGCCTCCGATCTGCGCCACATCCTCTCCTCCAACGACTGTCTTCTCCTCCATCAAGACCGCCTTCTTTCCCTCCTGCTACAAGACACCGCATCCCACTTCCTGCACCATCTACTCCGCACCAAGCTCACGGCTGTCCGCGGCCTCATCGAGGAGGCAGAGGAGGAGCTTGCCCATGTCCAAGTCGGATCCAAGCCACAAACCGTCGCCTACTGCCTCGGTTGCCCATCGTTTGCTTCAATTTCTGAGCCAATCGAGCAGTTGCAGGCTATGCCCTTGCATTCGCACTGAGCTGAGCCCGGCGGTTTGGTGCTGCAAATGAGCGATGGGCTGAGGTGGGCGAGCTGGTGAAGCAACTGTCCTCTAGAGATCTGACCTGGGTCTCCCTGATGACGTCTCAGCCTACTTCCAGAGTCGAAGCAGCGGCGCCAATCTCCTCCTTCCCAACTCCTCCATCTACATCTTCTTCATCGCCGTGGACCTCGCCCTCATCTCCTCCCCTCATGCCGAGCTCCAGGACCGCCAGCTCTGGGTTGCGCTGGAGGGCAAGCTGGCGGAAGAGATCCCCTTCTTCCTCCCTCCCAACATCCGTCCTTCTGACTCCGTTCAACCTCTTGCTACTTTTAAATCTTCAATTGGCTAGGCCAGGATTCAATTGGCTAGGCTTGCCAGCAGACAGCCCGGGCAGTAGTGGGATGCTTCCGACGACTTTTCCTCAAGGGATACATTCGCCTTCTCAACGACACCCTTCTCAACGACACAAGCTCAAAGCCCGGGGAAAAGAAAAAGCCATTGCGCCAAGATCTTAACCCTTCTTTTGGTGAAGATTCAGAAGCAACCTCTTCTATGTTCTGAATACTTTTGCTTTTATACTTTGCAAGGCTTAGAAATTACTTTTCTGCATTCATTTTTGTCAAAAATATTGATTCTGACATTTAAATACAACAACAATTCATTATTATTGGTCGGAAAACTCAATTGACCCAATTACCCAATGAATCGATGTTACAGTAATATATAACATTCAAATATTTAACAGTTTTGTACAGTATAGTTTTGCAAGTCGATATATACAAGTATATAAAGCGATTGCTCAATATTATAGCTCGCTGTTTACACTTACCACAGTATTGGATAGTTTGTGGCGATCCAGGGTGCAAAGTGTATCAAATAACTCATAGTCCAAAGGAGTAGTGTTAGCTAAGTTTACTATGCTTTCTGACCCTGACACATGTTCTGTTAGAGGTTGCCCAGTATCTTGTAAATGAACTTTGTTCCTAAGTATAGAAGAGGTATTGGACGTTGCAGACCTGGTATGGAAATAAAAGCTAATTTCACTATCTGAGCTAGTATTCTTATCTATCGTACCATCACTTGCATTCAAAAGAATTGAAAACGAATCAGGGGCAGTTGACCAGGTTTGCATGTTGAAGCTGATTTCGCTGTCATAACTATCATTCATAGCAATGGAGGTTTGATCGAAGTTTTCCTCAGCCCTTGAACAAGGTTCTATTTGGCTGCTGAAATCGGAATTATATGTGCTATTATTTTGTGTTTGCTGGTCACTTTCATTAAAAGCTGAACGATAAGGTGCCTGAATTAAGTCACTTTCGAAAGTGTAATCATTCCCGAACATGATATAATGATATAAAGTTGTCGAAGAAAGTCAAAACTAGAGGCTATTGAAGATTGGTCCAGCATGTTAAGCTCAATACATTCTGACAATAGAGAGGACATAAAAGCAGCATTATTTAAACAGAACACTGAGCTTTTCCAATTTTGGTCGTATATGAAGGAGTACACTGTAGCCGGGTTCATTAATGGTTGTCTACAGATTTTCAGGGCAGATTTTCAGTCTTCGCAGTGCTTATAGCTATGCAATGTTAGTTTAAGTGCGTTTGAATACCGTGACAAAGCTTTGATTTCAGGCTGACAATGTTTTGATTTATATGACAAATATTTTTATTTCTTGACAAATGTTTTGATTTCTGACAAATGTTTTGATTTCTGACAAATGTTTTGATTTCTGAGATTCAACGAGATTGCTGCACAGAGTTTGTGGACAAAATCACTACATATATTTATCTTTGATTTCATTTTTGTCAAAATGAACTAAATATTTATCTCCATCTTAATCAGTTATGCTCTTCTAAAATGAATGAAAATAAATTGATCATAACTATGTCTAACTATATCATAACTAAATTGATAAAAACTATGTTGGCATTGTTGTGTTGTTCACCTTCTTCCCTCCTCCATGCTTGCTCATATCAGTCCACGGAGGCAAGACATTATCGCGCTCCGTCAATCAGGACTCGTCCATGTCTCATAGCAGCCGCAATTCACTGGGTACCAAGAAGGTCCAAGTGACGCAGAGCTAGGTTTGCTCACGTCCCCCTCTCCTTTCCGACCCCGGGAAACGCAGGACTCAGGGAGAGGAGGGCCAAAACCCCGCCCAGCACCGTGGTGATCCTCGCCTAACAGAGGCAGAGTGGTGGAGCAAGAAGAAAGAGTAGAAGTGGCTGAAGCCCATCGTGAAGTCCATCACCCGACTGCCGGACATCTTCAAGAATGACATGGAAGACGCCAACATGTTCCTTCCCATCGATCGCGACGACACCGGCATGGTCAGCTACCACTACTCATTGTGCCCCATCCCCCCCCCCCCGTCTCAGAGAAAGCGCATCACCATCTCAGTCGCCGACTGGATCCTCAAAAGGTTGACATGTTTCAATTCTATCTATTTGTGTTTTGGGACATTAATAACATACAAGAGGACATTAGCCATGCAAAGCAGAAGTTAAATGGATGCTGTTATATCCACTGTTTGGAGCCCGGGTGGGGGGTCAGGGGTCCGAAGGGGTATGGACGTATGTTTATTAAGGTAAAAGAAAATTTTTTTGGCATTTTACTACAAAATTGATAACAACATTATACTCCCCTTTTACAATCTGATAGTTTTCATATGTTGTACATTTCTCGCAGCAGCAATAAAAGCCGCCTTTCCCATAAATTGGTAAAATAGGAATATTGGTTGATTAGTGTAATCCAGTCTCGTCGTTGGTCAATTTTAAATTATTAATCTCATAGTTCCGTTATAAATTTCTGCACAAAAATTCGGAGATGGCTTTGTATTGATGGTCCATCCTTGTTACAAATTTTCATCCCAAAGTTTTTAAAATTACATACCGTTGATTTAATATAGGTTTTAAAACATACAATTTTATCTTGCCTATCCTAATATGACTTGTTGAAAAAGTGTCATGGAATTCACATCTATCTTGAGGGCCGATCTAATCGCTTGCCAATAAGGGCAACTGATAAAAGTGCAGTCAGCTAATAAACAACACAACCCCCCCCCCCCCCCCCCCCCCCCCCCAAGACTTGTGAGCAATCGTATCCTACTGTGTGCGAAGACATTCTAGCACTCACACCGGCCAGACAGACAAAGCCTAGAGTAAGGAAACTGAAACATGACATTTGTAGCACCGGACTGGGACTTCTGGACAACATGGGTGTATTTGGCTATGACTGTGTTTAGGGTGTTTTCTCTTTGTTCTCTCGCCTCTCTCTCCCAGTCAAGTTCCTCTTGTATAGCCTCAACTTGCCGTTTCATAGCCTAATTTTTGTCCAATTCAGTTTCAAAATCTGCCCATCTTCTCTCAGTAATGCCTAAACGAAATTTATTTACATATTTTCTAATTCGATGTAAAAAAACACTCAGGCCTGATTTCGATGTAAGGACGGTGCGATGGGTTCGGAACTGGCAGACCCTGCTGGCTGCTCCTTCCGCATATGCCATTTTTTCGGTAAGTGGTGATATTCTTTTGTGGGATCATTTCAAAGTTGCGCGAGGATGTGGTTGGACAAAAAAAGATGCATTTAATGTCCAAGTAAGTGATGCACGATATGTCATCATAAACGACTGCAAATAGCATTCGAATTGACACAAAAAAGGAGATATTCTTGCAATTTGGAAGAAACCAAATGATTACCGCATGAAGCATTTTCGCTGGTTCTAATATGGCCTTAAATTTCACAGAATGAGTTCCCACATTTTTGGACAAGAACAAAGACAAGAAATGATCAAAACAAATGGGAAAAATGTGATGTCCAAGATGCGAATGGAAAGTTGTCCTACCTGTCCTTACATGTTCGATTACAAATGTTGGAGCAATTCCGAATTTTATACATGGAGTTCTGTTCTTGTCGCGAATTCGGCGATTGACCACTCAAGATGCTACGATGACATTCAGAACTTTTTTCCGCCAAAATTATGTAATTGCAAAACCCTATGGTGATGTCTACGTAATTTTTTGATGTCATTGGATCACAGATGTTGAGATATTCTGGAATCAAAAATTTGAAGGCAACTGCTACGAAAAGCCCCCAGCTTTATGGAATGGTGAGCTGTGGTGGCTGTTCGATGCACCCTCCGTGCAGGCCCTGTTCTGTTCTGTTTATTTATCAACCAGTAAACGAACTGGGAACAAACAGCATTCGCATCACTGCATGCTGAGAAGGGGAAAAGTAACGTGGGAGTAAGAAACAGAAAGATGCATGAAGAGGGCCATGAAAGAGGGACGGGGCGGCGTGCTCAGGGGCTACAGGTCCGCACAAAATCAGCAAATCGCTCCTGGGAACTCAAGATAACTGGCTGGCCCTGCTGGAAAAAAGTTCAAAATCTTGCTCACTATGCTGCTAGTTCCGACTGGGATCCAGCATGCGTGCTCTTAGCTCTTGAGGTTGCAAATTCGATTAAACGTAATTCCCTTACAAAAAAAATCGAAAATCTTGAATAACGTTGCCTAGGATGCTCGGAGGGCAAAAGCAAGCACAGATTCGGAATCCTCGTAAAAAATGACACAAAACCTGACAACAAAACATTGAAATTTTGAAAAAAAATTTTCACCATTTTTGACCTATAGAGTGCACTGTAAGAAACCTAAAAAAGATATGCTGCCAAGTGGCGATGTTTTAAGTTAATTTTAAGTCTGGATATGAGACCGGCTCAAAAAATAGATACGATTTGATACCAAACAACCATATGTGCAACTCTGGTCTTCATGGACTTCTACCAGGCCGTGGTGTACAAGCCTCAATAACAGCACCATATAGGTGATTTTGGGCGTAGATTACGAATATTATGTCTATTTGCTTACACCTTGTTTTCATGGACTTCTACTAGGCCGTGGTGTACAAGCAGCTCATCATAAACTTCGTCTTGGGGCATTTTTAAGCAGTTTTGGCCTTAATAACATCACCATATAGGTAATTTTGGGCGTAGATTATGAACCTTGTGTCCATTTGCCCCTAAATTGTCTTCATGGGCTTCTACCAGGCCGTGGTGTACAAGCAGCTCATCATCAACTTCATCTTAAAGCATTGTATTGGGCTATAGGCTGTTTTTGGCCTTTGGCTGTTCAAACTGGATGAAATTGTGAATCTCCGCTTCAGTGTTTTTTCTCTCTTAGCTGGTCTCTTTATAATGATTGCAATCAAATTAGCCTGGGCATCAAGGTAAAAATTTATTTGATTCATTTTATCATGAAAGGGCTATAAGGCGATGAAATTAAATTTGAGCTGGTAGCCGTGGCCTTTCCCCAGCTTCCACCCAGTGGCCGTACGCTCTTCCTCCTGCTAGGCACCGCCAGGTGAAGAGGAAAGTGTGTAGGAACAGGGTCCATTCGTAGCTTGGCAGCTGGGCTTCTTTGAGGACGGAGGCAGTTTCGGCTTCCCAATCGCCCAGGGCTACCCGTGCCTGCCTTGCAAAGATGCTCCTGAGCTTCTCAGCTGCTGAGATGGTGGATGGAGGGCAGTAGGCTAGGGAATGGAGGAGAAGCCCACCCACTTTTTGGGAGACAGCGAGGCGGGTGGCTTTGCTGTGGCCAGAGAGCAGGCGACGGAGGGTAGCTTGGCTTCCTCTTGCAGCTCCGCAGACTCGGTTCCAGTGTGGCGAGAAGCTGAGCAGTGGGTCGTGAACCACGCCAAGGTACTTGAGAGTGGTGGCTGGGGTGACACTGCTGCCGGCGAAGATGAGAGGGCAGGGGAGCTGGCGCTGAGCAGGTGACAGGGAGACGACCAGAAGCTGTGTCTTCCCAGCATGGAGCTCCAGGCCGAGGCTGGACAGGTGTTGTCGCAGCTTGTTCAGGTCTTCTTCCAGCTTGCGGATGTCAGCCTCATCACTGATCGGTCGGACAAGGAGCGTGTCATCTGCGTAGGCCTGAATGTGTGTGCCAGGGTTGTACCTGAGGTGCAGGGCTGAGTCCGTCGTGGCATTGTAGAGGCTTGGGCCCAGGCAGCTTCCTTGGGGCACTCCGGATGGCGCAGACTTCTTGCTCGACTTCTTATCACCTACTTTCACTGTGAATGTTCTTCCTTCCAGCCAGCTTGCCACGGTGTTGATGAGATGGGGCGGTGTTCCTTTTTCGTGCAGAGTGGCAATGATGGCAGTGTGGGCTAGAGAGTCAAAGGCTCGCTTCACATCCACACTCACCACTGCCACTCTCACTGCTTGCTGCCCACTGGCTGCTTCCAGCACTGCATGCTGGAGGCGGAGCAGGGCATCGCTGCACCCGCTCTGTGCTTTGAAGCCAAACTGGTTGCAGCTGCTGCCTAGGTAGGGAGCTAGGCGGGTGAGGATCAGCTTTTCCCAAAGCTTGGATAGCGATGGGAGAAGGCTGATGGGTCTGAAGTCCTCGGTGGAACTGCTGTTTGACTTCTTTGGGATGGCGACGACCTCTGCTTCCTTCCAGCTTCTTGGCACGGTTTGGTTGAGGAGTGTGGCATTGGCAAGCTTGGCGATGGCTGCTGCAATGGTTGGGCCAACATGTTTGATGAAGCGCCCTGGGAGGTCATCGCCTGGAACTGCTTTTCCTCCTTTCAGCTTCCCGATTGCTGTTACTGCTTCTTCTGCCGTGAAGAGGTCAAGGCGGTTTGGGGCAGTTGGTGTTCGCTGGAGCTGTCCGCTGGCAGGTTTGTGCTTGCTGGCGAAGACTGTGGCCAGGGCCTCAGCCTTCCCATCGTCTCCCGTGAGAACCTTGCCTTCGTGGCAGAGCGCAGGGATGGGGGGACGGCTTCCTCGGGCAAGGCGGCGGGGTAGAGCAGCAAGGCTTCTTTCTCTTTCTGCCTTTTCAATTTCTTTCAGGACGTACTCCTTCTTGGCCTGGTTGATCGCATCCCTTTTCTTTGCCTTGCTGACGATGTAAGCCCTGTGCAAGGAGCGGTTGTCTGGGTCAGCCCTGCACTGCCTCCAGGCTTCGTCCACTGTCCTACTGAGCTTCAGACAGGTAGCTGTGATGTAGGGCTGCTTTCTTCGCTTTGCTGGGTGGGGCTGAGTGCGAGGCACCGCAGCCTTGATGGCCTTCCAAAGGCGATCTTCGAGCACGGCAAGTGTGGCTTCAGGATCTTGATTCTCAGGTAGATGGGCACTGAGGGCTCGGTAGCCTCCTTCCTGGTCTTGTAGGAGCTCTTCAACTGCCGATTCCCAGCATGCCTCTTCCCATCTCCAGCGAGGCTGGACGATGATCTTCTTTGCCTCCCTGCAGGGTGCTTCCACTGCAAAGAGGATGGTGGCATGGCCATTTGCAGCCTTCTCCAATGGCGCTAATAGGCGGATGGCTTCGGTGACTTGGAGTTCTCTGGTCCAGGCATAGTCAATGGCTCGCTTTCTGTGCGTCTTCCTCTGACTTTCTGGGAGTGGCTCAAGGCCGAGGCTTCTTAGTAGCTCCTGGAGTTCTGCAGATTCTTCTTCCAGCTGACAGAGGTTCAGGTCTCCACAGACCAGCAAAGGGCCTTCTTCCTGGGCAGTGAGGAAGTCTGCAAAGTGGCGTAGCCAAGCCGTTGACGTTTCCACATTCCTGCTGATGCTAGGAGGGCGGTAGACGCTGATGAGGGTGGCTAGGCCAGTCTTCATGGCAAGGGCTTCGAGGTCTCCGCTTCCACTGGCTCCGTAGTAGGCACTGATCCCGTGGCGGGTGAAGATGGCAACACCCCCACCGCTTCTGCCTCGCCTGTCTCTTCTTTCTAGCTGATAGCCTGGCAACTCGATGTCTGCTGCATCACTTTTGCTGCCCGTTTTCGTCTCCTGGAGCAGGATCACGTCCAGGTCTTCAGCTGCGGCCAGCAGCTCCAGCTCGCTCCGTCTGCTGAGAAGCCCATTGATGTTCACTGAGGCTACTCGTAGCTGACCATTGAGCTTCCGCTTCCAAGATTTGATGGGGCGCGCTTCTTTGACAGACTGGGTTGGGATTGTCAATCCTTGAAGTGGCAAGTGGCAGATGATTGTGAGCCTAGTGCCTTGTTCGCCTGCCTTTGCTTCCTTCGCTTTTTGCGCTTGCCTTTGAGGCAGAGGCGGCGGGAGAAGCAGCATCGTTTCCTTCGCTTTTTGCGCTTGCCCTTGGGGCAGAGGCGGCGGGAGAAACGGCATTGCCTCCTTCGCTTTTTGCGCTTGCCCTTGGGGCAGAGGCGGCGGGAGAGACAGCATTGCTTCCTTCGCTTTTTTCGCTTGCCCTTGGGGCAGAGGCGGCGGGAGAAGCAGCATCACTCCCTTCGCTTTTTGCGCTTGCCCTGAGGGCAGAGGCGGCGGGAAAAGTGGATGTTCTTTTTCAGTAGATGAGCAGTGGGCTTGAGGAGCAGTGAGGAGTTTGGCCAGTGGAATGCGGCAGACAAGCTTCAGGCTGGATGATGTTGCAGAGCAGGCAGTACCAGTTTGCTTTTTGGTTTTGGGAGGCTTGGGGGGTCGGAGTTGGTTCAGGCGAGGGGTGACAGAAAGGGGGACAAGAGGTAGTGGTTGAAGAAGGGATGGGGGTCTGGTGGTGGGGCGAGGGGGGAGGGAAAGGACAGGAGATGGCCGAGGCCATGTGGGAGGGTGTTGGTCCTGCCGGCGTGTGCCAGACCGGCGAGGACCAGGGTGGCAGCAGATCGCTCTGCACATTGCGCGGACGTGGGCATAGCGCTGGGTCTTGGAGCTCCTGGAGCTGTGGGCGCTGTGGACGGCGTTGCTGCCACTGGAGGCGGGATTGCCTTGAGGGGCCAGACTCGATGGCATTGTTGCAGTTGCAGTAAAGCACCTTTTTTCCAATTTTTCGAGCTGGCGATGGCATTCAGTTCTGCCACTTGCGTAATCTCGGCGTCTGACCAGGCCAGTAGTTTTTCCGGGCCTTTGTCCTCAGCGTAGTCGTCGGCGGCGGCCTTGGGAATGACGGCTGCCATGATGGCTTCCAGAGCTTCCAGCTCCGCCCACTTGCCTTCTCTTCCAGGCTTCAGAGAGCTCATTTGCTTGCTCTCAAAGCGACCAGTAGAGCTGCCATCACTTCCAGGTCCTGTTGAATGGGGACGCATTGTTTGCTCCTCAGTGCGCCGTGCTCCACTGGCGATTGGATGCAAGGTAGTAGAGGTATTGTGGAGAAGAAAACGACCCAGGCTGGAAAGAAGCGTTGGCTTCATATTTTCTGGCGTTGATATGACTGTAGCCGCGGCCTTGGTGCCAGTCGTAATTCCTTTCTTTTCCTTCCTGGTAGAATAAGTGGTTACTTGGTTTTCTTTAGTTGGAATGGTTAACGGTGTGGCTACTGTGGTTGCTTTAAAAACCCTGGTTTCATCTCCAATCACAGTAGAAGCTTGCGTTGATTTGGTAGTGTCAGTGGGTTGACTTGTCTTCGCAGCCATAGTGTTTGTATTGTGGCCCTGTGAAACTGTTGCAGATGCAGAGACGGTGGGTCCCGTAAAAATCGTACCTGTCGCACTAGCTTCATTTTCACTCGCTGTGGAGGTGAGGTTTGACGTTGCGTCAATGGAAGAAGAGGCAGGTGTGGACGCATCGACAGGGTAAATTGTTGATTGAGTGGATGTGGTCTTGTGTGAGTCATGAAATGTATAAATGCTAGTGCTGTTGGATCGAGTATAAGATGGTGAAAAGAAGGATGTTTGTGGAAGCGAGGTGGATGCAAATGGCGAGCGAGGCGAAGTTGATGTTTCTGTAGATTGGAGAATAGTTGTGACTCCGCGGGATGTGTTTGGGATGTCAGACGTGAAATGATCCGAAGTCTTCATATTCTCAGTAGAAGGAAGAGTCGAACTCGCTTTTGTAGGTCGGTCAGAAGATGAAGTGATGCCTAAAGCCAGTCATCTCATGTCAATCCAGCTAACTTGGTTCATTTTTCATGCTCAGTTGTTAAAAACCTATTTCTTCTTTGAATTAGATATGTCAAATATTGGGTTGCTTCTTCCTGTAGTTATGATTGTATAAAAGAAATTGCTTATTTCAAATCAAAATTTAGTTAATTGCTTATTTCACAGCTATTCTGCAAAATAATTGAATCCTAATTTAAGAGACAGTCCATATAAAGATTTAGTAATCCTGAAAGATAGCTGGAAAAGCAAATTTTCAAAAATCTCTAACGACTGTATCCGATTTATAGAGTATGTTTTTTTCGATCTCTCTCGTTGGAATTTTGGAAAAATACCTGTCCTAGACAAAGTTATGGCCGAAATTGTATATTGGGTCAGATATTTTGGATCAAAATGCGAAATATGGTTGGTGTTTTTCATATTTGCATATTTTTCATATTTGCATATTTTTCATATTTGCATATTTTTCATATTTGCATATTTTTCATATATGCATATTTTTCATATTTTTATTTTTGACCGCGGAGCGGCCCAAACGGCCGCGAAGCGATCTTTACAGATGGCTCACTTTTTGTCCTCATCTATTGGGCTGGCGCGAGGGAGCAAGGCGAACCGTCAGCGCCCAGCCCCTCTTTTCGACCAAGGTGTACGTTTTCAAGGTTATTGCTAGATCTTAAAATTGATAAGGCTTTTGTGCTTTACAGAAACATCCATCCGTTCTAATTCTTTTTTCATTGGAAAGAGCATCCTCGAATTGACCAAAACTCGCGTGAAATCGCCAAAATGCTTCAGAACTATTGAGAAAATCACCAGAAACTGAAAATGAAATTATTTTTATTTGTTCTTACAAATGTGATTAACTTGTGTGATGTGATCGATGTAAGCTTGATTTGGCAAAGAAAGAAGAATTACTGGTTTTTGTGTGGATGGGAGGCGTATAAATAGTTGTTCGCCGATGACTGGTCAACATCTGGGTCACAAAATCTGTCAACCCAGAATATTAACCCGAACGTCGACAAAGAGGAGTTTATTCAACATAGCGGCGTGGAATTTCGCTGCGTCTGGACAGAAGTTGGTTTAGAAGACATGGTTGATCGTGGCGGAGTCGTTGATAGTGGCGACGTAGTTGAATATGGCGGGGGAATCGAGGTGGCCGGCTTTGTTGAAGTGGGCAATGATGATAGGGGTGTCGAAGTCAGTGGGTCCAGTGAAGTGGCTGAAGGTGGTGGAATAGTGGAAGTGGGTGGCAGTGGTGAAAGGGATGGAGATGGAGGGAGTGTCGCTGAAGCTGGTGAGGTAGGCGAAGGCTGTGGGTGAGTAGAAGTGGATAAATTATATTGTGGAGTGGAAGTTGGTGGTGGCGATGTAATTGGTGGTGGTGGTGTAGTTGGTCGTGGTGGTGTAGTTCGTCGAGATGATGTAGTTGGCGGCGGTGGTGTAGTTGGTGATGGTGGTGAAGTAGGTGGTGATATAGTTGGTGGTGGCGATGTAGTTGATAGTGGTGGTGTAGTTGATGGTGGCGATGTAGTTGGTGGCGGTGGTGTAGTTGATCGTGGTGGTGAAGTAGGTGGTGGTGATGTAGTTGATGGTGGTGATGAAGTTAGTGGTGGTGATGAAGTTAGTGGTGGTGATGAATTTGGTGGTGGTGGTGTAGTTGGTGGTGGTGATGTAGTGGTTGATGGTGGTGTAGTTGGGGGTGGTGATGTAGTTGTTGGTGGTGTTGTAGTTGGTGGTAGTGATGTAGTTGGTGGTGGTGATGTAGTTGGTGGTGGAGATGTAGTTGGTGGTGGTGGTGTGGTTGTTGGTGGTGGTGAAGTTGTTGGTGGTGGTATAGTGGATGTTGGTGGTGAAGTTGGTGGTGGTGATGATGTAGTTGGTGGTGGTGGTGGTGAAGTTTGTGGTGGTGATGTAGTTGGTGGGGGTGGTGTAGTTGATAGAACTGGTGGATGAGTGGAAGTAGAGGGGAGTGGAGGAGTTGTAGGAGGAGGTGGCGTCGTTGTCAGCTCCATGCAGCTTTCCACAGCAGTAACGCCCGCGATTTCAGCCGGTACTGTTTCGGCCAAATCTGCCAGCAATTTTTGATAACCTTTCTTAGGTTTAGATTCGTTCTTTCAAATAAGAACTGTGCATCGGGATGAAGATAATGAAGGGAGATAATGAAAGGCATAGGTGAAAACCATAATCTCTGAACTGGCAGAAGGGACGTAAAAGAGCCGTAGTGCCATCTGCATCGCCCAATCGGTCGCCGTCGAGGAAAGCAGCCTGTTCCACTCCGTCCTCTACCATGTCACTTCCGTCGTCCGGCTCTAGTCCCCACCAGATGCAGCTGTTGTCCACCTTGGCCATTACTGGAAAGGAAAGCGCATTGAGCAAGCACGATCCCCAGCCCAAGACTCAGCTACAAGGTGTGTTGGTGGCATTAGGCAAGGTCCACTGCCAGCCCTGCCAGGTCTTCGCCTGCCCCGCCGCCTGTTCCAGGTTTAGCCATAGCTGGAGTCCCGAGCTGGCCTGCAAGGCGCGGGAGGAGAGAACGTAAGAGGTTGAGATATGGGGTGAAAGGCTGGGGGAATGAACGAGGCTGAGTTTGTTGGAGAGGTATGCGAGTAGAGCGGGCTGATGAGGGGCGGCGAGGTGACCGCCGATATTGGCGCAGAAGGCACGAGCTTTGTTGAAGTTGTAGCTTTGATTGGTGAGGCGAGCTGTCCAGCAATAGCCGGCTGCCTTCACGTGCAGCACATCTGCACGGCACGCGCTAATGCCTGTCTTTTTTTTATCGTTATTGCTCACTGCTTAAAGATGGCTTCTTTTGAAAATATCCTCAAGTTCTGGCGTGAAAACTCCAAAAGCGAAAAAATAAACAGTTCCAAAAAAAGTCCACAAGGACTGTTTGGCTTACAGCATGAATGGTAGACTAACCGTATGGAATGCACAATTCTTCAGCCTGAATGCTGCTGATTGCTGCAGGAACGGTTTCTGGCTCACCTTGTGTAGCAGACTCTTGTATACGAGAAAAAAGAGGACAGGGTGATCTAACCTGGAATGCGAAATTGACATATGACTTTGGCCCAGTAGGTCCAGGTGGTGGGCGAGTCACCATATCGCTCGCCAGCGATGATTTTGTTGGCAAAACCATTCTCCACCAAGTCGCTGCCGTCCTCCGGTCCCTCGCCGTTCCATCGACACAATCCGTCCTCCTTCCCGTAGCCTGTCATCAGCCGAGCCAAATGCCGTCCCAGCCAGCTTTGGAATAAAGCTGAACCAATAGCGGTGCTTCCTTCGGGCAGATGCCAGCGCCAGCCGAGATAGGTGCTGTTCTGGCCGCTTGACTGGCGAAGGTTGAGCCAGAATTGATCCGGCTAGAAGGAGGCTTGGTGACTGGAGGGTAGAAGGAAAGAAAATCAAATGGAGACCCTGCCGGTGTTGTTCCAGACAAGAGGCCAGAGTCCGGGCTGATAGGGGGCGGCGAGGTGGCCTCCCCAGTTCTCGCAGACGCGTTCGGCCGCCGTGAACTGCATGCGGAACTCCGTGATGGTGGAGGTCCAGCAGTAGCCGGCTGCTTCGTAGTGCCCCGGCGTCGCTCGACACCCCGCCAGTCCTTACAACGCCTCCCCTTCCTTCTCCTAGCCTCCCACCACTCTATCACCTACCGTAGGGTAGACAGGTGACGCTCTTCTTCTCCCTCCACCACTACCTCAGGCGGGAGGTCTTCCGGAGCCCCTTCAAGAAGACTGGTGAAGTAGAGGGCTGAGAGTAGAGTAGAGGTGTGTGACCAGGTATGGGGAATTGGCAGAAGGGGCGTGCGAGATTTGTGCGACGAACGTCCTTCAGATTGTCCCAGCCGAAAGAGACGTTGAAGGCGGAGAGGGCGGAGGTGGAGGCGTACTGCTCCGCGCCCACTTCGCTGCCGTGCCAGGCATAACCGTTGTAGTCGTTGGGCTCTGGTGGGTCGTCGATGCGGACGTGGCCGTAGAGGTACCAAAGACACACCCCATTCACCTCCCCGTAGACTGCAATTAGGCCACATTTCATCGCCGGCTCTAGGCTTAGCAGGAAGGAGGCACAGTCGACTTCACTCCCGTTGGGAAGGAGCCAGTACCAGTCCATCTGGGTGTTGTTTCCTCCGTCGCGCTGTAGAAGGTTTAGCCAGTACGTTGCATTCGTCACCAGCTCAAAGGGTTCGTTGGCTTTGGATATTTGGGTGTAAGTGGTGGAGAAGTGAGTGTACAAGGTCGGCGCTCTCGTAGACGTAGCGCAGGAAGTCAGGCTGCCAAGGGGCGGCCAGGAAGGCCCCGAGATCCTGGCAGAAAGCCACGGCATCCGAGTAGTCCATGAGCTCGTTGGACAGGCCTTGGGAGAGACGGCCGGCCCAGCAGTAGCCGCCCGCCCGCACACTGCCCCCGTCCGAGTCGCATATTTCCAGCGCTGTCAGCCCCCACCCTTTGAGAGCCATGAGCTGGGGAAGGGGGCTAGAGCCAACGCGAGAGGCCACAGAAGCGGTCCTGGCGAAGGTAGACGCTGCTGTGGGGAGAAGCCTGGGCCATCGTTGGCCCACCGACGAAGAGGCTGCAGTCCCCACTGGAGTTGTCGAAGTGGACGGCAGTGCAGTTAGTGGAGTTGTCGCAGAGGGCCAGACAAGCATCCAGCTCCACTGTAAAAGGAAAGGGGTGGGCAGAGGGAGAAAAAGAAGGGAGGAGGAGACGGTCGTTGAGCTGGAGTACAAGCTGGCCAACGCAGTCGGTGCTGGCGTAGAGGTCGTAGGGACAGCCTTCGCTGCTGTTGCTGAGGATGGGCAGGTCTAGGAGTTAGCAGAGATTTTAGGCTGCCTAGGAATGAAGAGTAGCTCACGGGTCTTTCCACAGCGTCCGCCCAAAGCCAGAGGGCTGAGGAATGGTCTGAGTCCTTGGCCGTGAGCGATCAGCGGACTGGTGAACAGAGTGCAAACCTGCAACAGCTCTCTGACAATGCAGGGGCGGGATGAGGGGAAAGCAAAGGTTTGCGTTGGAGTCGGGGTCTGTGTAGTGGTAGCCGATGCAGTTGCTCCTGTTTAGACACTCACTGAAGCAGAGTTTCTGTTCCATGTCCAGTTTGTCAAGAATGGTTCCGGCGTATGGCTGGTCGGCATAGGTGAAGGGGCAGTGATCTGGAGGAGGTGAGGGATGGGCAATGCAAGGGAGGGTAAGGAAGGCAGGAGAGGACAAGGTAAGGGAGGGCAAGACAAGAGAATTATGAAAGTAGTAGCTACCGTAAAGGCTTCCGCAAGAGTTGTTGAGGGCGTAGAAGGTGACGCCGCTGAGGCCAAAGTCGAGGCCGCCGGTGCCGTTGATGTAGCAGAAGCTGTTGTTCTTGTCATGCACCACCGCCGAGCAGCCCGGATAGCTGTCGCAGAACTCCACGCACTGCCTCGGATCGCCTTCAAGATTCAGTTTTCTCTTTTACTCAATCCACCAGTTGCTCATCCTACTGCTGATGCCGACGCCTAGGCATGTGCCCGGGTCCCCGTTGGGAAAGCCACGTCTGTAGCCGCACCCTTCCTCGCTCATACAAAAGGCTCCTAGACGCCCGAATTTCAAATTGGAGGGAGAAAACAGCAATTGGGGTGAGGAACCGATGGTAGTTGTGGGAGGCATTGTTCCTTCTGTGGGAGCAGAAAAAGGAGTAGGTGTTACTGTGCTGCCTGAGGCTGATCGGCTGGTCTTTGCAGAAGCTGTGAACGTCGGCAGGCCGCTCTTCGATGCTGCAATCACTCACCAAATTGGAGGGAGAAAACAGCAGTTGGGGTGAGGAACCGATGGTAGTTGAGGGGGGCGTTGTTCCTTCTGTGGGAGCAGAAAAAGGAGTAGGTGTTACTGTGCTGCCCGAGGCTGATCGGCTGGTTTTTGCTGAAGCTGTGAACGTCGGCAGGCCTTCGATGCTGCAATCACTCTAGTGCTCATCCTAGCTATTGGCTTCTTGAAAGACGGGAAGGGCTGACTGAGCGGTGCCTTGGAGATGGCTGTTGACTGCTTCCGCGATGAGATTGAAGATTCATCCAACAAGCCAACTGTCCAGGTAGTCGCTGAACTCTTAGTCTTCATAGTCTTTGAAACGGTGCTCATTGACTTGCTTGAAGACGCTGGTATATTCGTAGAAACTGAAACCAAATCAGCGAAATTTGTAAAGTTAGGAGATTCTCATTGTTGAAAAGGAAACAAATAGTAGCGTTGCCATGAAGCAAGATAAATGGCAAACTGACCAGTAGCCGAAGTAGTAGTGGAGCATGGATTGTAGGTGCTGGTAATGTGCGGCAGGACTTCGCACAAGGCTCCGTATTGATGATCTGCCGTTTGGTCGTAGAAGCGAGCTTTAGCGATGTCCACACGCATGGCAGCCCATTCTCCTACATCCAGGCTCACCGACCATGAACCGAAGCTGGTCGGAAGTTGGTTGGGGAAACTCGTCTCGCCGTCGTGCCAGCGCCATTCCTTCAACCATTCAACCTCTTGGAGGATGGGATGATGGGCAAAGTTGGGAGGGCACAGAGAAGTTGGAGACTTGGGGACCCGCCAGCGGAGGCCCCGGAGAACCGTCCGAGGTGACGCCCAGCCAGAAACTCCCATTCTCCACCCGTCTGGCATCCAGAACGGCCAGCGCCAGAGCCTCCTCCTTCAGGATGGCCAGTCGTCCTCGCGTACCCCACGGAAGCCCCGCCAGAGAGCCGCAGTGCTCCACTGCCTCCGTCCTCAGCATCATCCACCTCTTTTGCCTCTTCATCTCTCCCTTCTGCCTCTTACTTGTTCAGTAGGGCGTTTTGGTAGAGGAAACAGCGTGGAGTCTTCTCATGGCAGCTGGCTACGCCATCCTCCTGTTCGCAGAACTCCCAAAATTCCACCCAGTTCACCTAAAGTTCAGCTCTCATATCGCAGTGGACCTGAAAAGAGCCAGAGAATGGGAACGAAAGCAGCAGTCGTGGGCGACGAATCCGGCGATGCGACTAGGCGAAGCTGCAAACTCAGCAACCACAGCAGCTTCATTCTTCCCCCAGTCTGTTTATCCCACTGCGTGATGCATGTTTGCCAAAGCTGGGGGACGGCAAGTCGTGTATGAGCCTTAGCTCCCAGATCTTAATTACTTTGTTGCCTATAAGCCTGATCGTATTGTTCGCCATTCCAATTACATTAATAATTGGTCCAGTATAATTGAGGTGGTTAACAAAGGCCCTGCCGCATCATTGAGGCCTGGCATAGAGGGCCAATCAATAACATATTATCGCCACCTACATCCAAGATAGCCGTATCCTCTTGCAACTCTCTACCATTTTTGCGCGGCCGAAGGCCGCCTGCCGCGGAGCAACGATGGCTAACGTCTAATCGTATAACCGTATAACCGTATAAAAGATATGTTTTAGATTCGATTTTTTTGGAAATACGTTATCTTAGAATTTCAAGTTGAGTTCTTGGAAAAAATATAAAAAGATTAAAAGATTGAAAAAGATTTAAAGATTCTTGAAATCATATTTTTTGATGGTTTGAAGGCTCAGGAACGTGTTTAGGGTTTGCTGGAAGCGCTGTGAGTGTGTCAGAAGCGGTCAGGGACCATGTGAAAGTGATAGTTTCTGCTCAACCTTGAGGATGGTGGCCCCATTGTGCTTTTAGGCCGTTTCTTCCCCTATGTCAAAGCATAGGGACTTCTCCCTCCCTATGTTGAAGCATAGGGAGCGCCACCCCCTCCCTATGTTGAAGCATAAGGAGCGCCACCCCCTCCCTATGTTGAAGCATAGGGAGCGCCACCCCCTCCCTATGTTGAAGCATAAGGAGCGCCACCCCCTCCCTATGTTGAAGCATAGGGAGCGCCACCCCCTCCCTATGTTGAAGCATAGGGAGCACCACCTCCCTCCCTATGTTGAAGCATAGGGAGCACCACCCCCTCCCTATGTTGAAGCATAAGGAGCGCCACCCCCTCCCTATGTTGAAGCATAGGGAGCGCCACCCCCACCCGATGTTGAAGCATAGGGAGCACCACCGCCCTCCCTATGTCAAAGCATAGGGAGCACCACCCCCCTCCCTATGTTGAAGCATAGGGAGCACCACCCCCCTCCCTATGTTGAAGCATAGGGAGCACCACCCCCCTCCCTATGTTGAAGCTTCATTGCCAGTTGCGTTTGAGAGGCCTTTAAAGGCCTTTAAAAACAGGAAGCCTTTAAAAAATCTTGAACCTGGGTGTTGATAAAAAATACAAATTAATAATCAATATGTAGATATAACATAGGGTTCGGGGGGTTCGGGGGTTCGGGGGGGGGGGTTGAACCATTAAGGATCTGGGTATTGTGTTTCCTATGCTATAATATAGAAATGTGGGGTGCATAAGGGATTAGGTTCTTTCAATGCCCAGAAGCCCTTTTTGTTGTGCACTCTGAAAAACGCTTGTAAGGTCTGAATTATAAGTGAAAAGAAGGTGCACATAAATCACACTGGGTGGCGGCTAAAAGTACCCTGGCTAAAAGTACCCCGGCTAAAAGTACCCCGGCGAAAAGTACCCATGGCTAAAAGTACCCACGGCTAAAAGTACCCACGGCTAAAAGTACCCACGGTTAAAAGTACCCCGGCTAAAAGTACCCATGGCTAAAAGTACCCTGGCGAAAAGTACCCATTACGTTTTTGCCTTTTTTATTAGGGTTTATCCAGGAATGTTTGCCCCCCCTATAGGGGGGGCCACATCCGGATGCAGCCCCCCCTATAGAGGGGGCCACATCCGGATGTGGCCCCCCCTATAGAGGGGGCCACATCCGGATGCAGCCCCCCTATAGAGGGAGCCACATCCGGATGCATCGCCCCCCATAGAGGGGGCCACATCCGGAAGCAGCCACCACTATAGGGGGGGGGGGGGGCACATCCACGCTGACAAATTTTTTCATTTAAGGTGTTCTTAGTGCAAATTATCTTATGTTCTTTTGTTGTTGTAGTTAGAGAGAAAAATTGCACATTCCACCAAGCTGCTTGGCAGGGCTGAAGAATTGGAACTTGACGCCCTTCTCCTCTGGCCCCCACTCTTTGTAGAGGGAAGCCAGCTCCCGCTTGCTCTCTGCTGGGAGCCTGCTATTCATCTAGGATAGAGTGAAAGAGGAGAAGGGCATCTACAGATTTCCAGATGGCTGCTCCATTGCTTTCCCCGACTGCGACTCTGAAGATACTTTTCAGTCACTCAATGGGAAGACCAACAATAGTTTGGAAATAAGATTAGGAGCTTTATTGCGGAACGGTTATGCTGTGCTGAAGCGACGGGGAGAGATTGACTGGAGCTGCCAGTGTGCTGATGGTGCCAGCAGGGCTGCCTGGCTCTCTTGCGCAAATTCTTTTGCCAATAGTTATGGTCTCTTGTATTCTGTTGCTGTTTGTTGTCTTGGCTTTCTGACAAGTTCGACAATTGAGCTTTCATTCTGTACATCAATAGAACACCTTAGAACACGTTAAATGAAAAAAATTGTCAGCCTGGATGTGGTCCCCCCTATAGGGGGGGCTGCATCCGGATGTGGCCCCCTCTATAGGGGGGGCTGCATCCGGATGTGGCCCCCCCTATAGGGGGGTGAAACATGCCTCGGTTTATCCTGTATTTTTTCCTTTTTCTTTATAATTTTTAATGCAAAATTTTCTAATTCATTTTTTATTTTATTTTAAAATACCATTTTGCCATGCCATAAAGTTAAATTGTGCTAGAAGTACCAATGGCGAAAGTACCCCTGCGAAAAATCCCCATCACGTATGTTGCCTAATTTTAGAGGAATTCGGCTGACACTTAGTCCCCCCCCTGAGAAATCCTTGGGGGGAAGCTAGGCGTTAAAAATTGGGGGGGGGGGGGGAATTAGGCAACAAAATCTGGCGGAGAGGAGGAACTAGACATGGAATTCATATATATTTTCTACCTTTCTACAAGGCTTATCAACTGGGGGACGAGTGAGAGCAGGGTGTGTGGGGATAGGTAAGTCACTATAGTACCTCAGAGCTTTGGAAGGGACTTGGATTGTGTGTCACGAAATTTGCTGTAGCTGTTAAATTTTGAGTATAAGTTCATAATTAATGATAATTTCGAATACCCTAGGCAAAAGAACCACATAAAATGGGGAAAATTGTAATGGGTACTTTTCGCCGGGGTACTTTTAGCCATGGGTACTTTTAGCTGGGGTACTTTTAGCCGTGGGTACTTTTAGCCATGGGTACTTTTAGCCGTGGGTACTTTTAGCCGTGGGTACTTTTCGCCGGGGTACTTTTAGCCGGGGTACTTTTAGCCAGGGTACTTTTAGCCTAGAATCGTAACGGTAATTATTTTATGCGTTAAAAAACGCTTAATTTTGTCGTTAGCTGCCGTATATCTGTTCCCGTATTGCCATTACCGCATAAATTTTGACGCATAAAGATTTAATTTTTTAATTTTTATTTGATTTCAATGTGATTTTTCTCATTTCTTCAACTTTTGTCTGCAGTGTATTGAAAAAATTAAATCTTTATGCGTCAAAATTTATGCGGTAATGGCAATACGGGAACAGATATACGGCAGCTAACGACAAAATTAAGCGTTTTTTAACGCATAAAATAATTACCGTTACGATTCTAGGCTAAAAGTACCCTGGCTAAAAGTACCCCGGCTAAAAGTACCCCGCTAAAAGTACTAAAAGTTTTTATGTTTCAAAATAATTGTCGTATTTTGAAACATAAAAAAATTGAGTTTTGGGTGAAAATCGAAAAATTACGCCCATCCCAAAAAATGGCCTGGAGATACCACCCAGACGGACCTTCATGCAAAAAATCAGCCAATTTCGTTGAAAAACCGCGGAGGCCCGCCCTCGGAACCACATATATATATATATATATATATATATGCGGACAGACGGACGCAAAAATGAGGTAACTGCTTAAGCTGGCCTTGGCCGCCCGCCGCTTCGGGCAGGGCGCCAGAGCTCCTGCGGCCTCCGGGCACGGGTGCTACGGCCCCTACGCTTCGCCTAGCATGCTTCGCATGCTAGGCTATGCTCCGGGGCCTCCGCACCCATGCCCTCCGGCCTCCGGAGCTCTGACTGCCCTGCCCTCCGCGGCAATGATGGCCAATGGGAAAAGTGGGTCCCAACTTGCTATTCTAAGATAACAGTAATTCTGAAAAATCAAATCTTTAACATATACGAATCTTTAGCAAGTAACGGTAATTATTTTATGCGTTAAAAAACGCTTAATTTTGTCGTTAGCTGCCGTATATCTGTTCCCGTATTGCCATTACCGCATAAATTTTGACGCATAAAGATTTAATTTTTTAATTTTTATTTGATTTCAATGTGATTTTTCTCATTTCTTCAACTTTTGTCTGCAGTGTATTGAAAAAATTAAATCTTTATGCGTCAAAATTTATGTGGTAATGGCAATACGGGAACAGATATACGGCAGCTAACGACAAAATTAAGCGTTTTTTAACGCATAAAATAATTACCGTTACTTGCTAAAGATTCGTATATGTTAAAGATTTGATTTTTCAGAATTACCGTTATCTTAGAATAGCAAGTTGGGACCCACTTTTCCCATTGGCCATCATTGCCGCGGAGGGCAGGGCAGTCAGAGCTCCGGAGGCCGGAGGGCATGGGTGCGGAGGCCCCGGAGCGTAGCCTAGCATGCGAAGCATGCTAGGCGAAGCGTAGGGGCCGTAGCACCCGTGCCCGGAGGCCGCAGGAGCTCTGGCGCCCTGCCCGAAGCGGCGGGCGGCCAAGGCCAGCTTAAGCAGTTACCTCATTTTTGCGTCCATCTGTCCGCATATATATATATATATATATATATATATATATGTGGTTCCGAGGGCGGGCCTCCGCGGTTTTTCAACGAAATTGGCTGATTTTTTGCATGAAGGTCCGTCTGGGTGGTATCTCCAGGCCATTTTTTGGGATGGGCGTAATTTTTCGATTTTCGCCCAAAACTCAATTTTTTTATGTTTCAAAATACGACAATTCATAAATCACTGGTTTTTCAATGAAATTGGCTGAATTTTGGCAGGTACGTCCGTCGAGGTGCTTTCTTGAAGCTGGCAAAAGGAATTTCCGAAATATTTGTTATTTCTCAATTTATGGCCAAAAACCTAAATTCTTAATGTTTCAAAAATTTGAACATCCATAAATCGATGGTTTTTCAATGAAATCATCTGAATTTTGGCATGTACGTCTGTCATGGTGATATCTTGAAGTTGATAGTAGAACTTTTTGACACAATTTTTTATTTCATGATTTATAGTCAAAAACCTAAAATCTTGATGTTTCAAAAATTCGAACATCCATAAATTCTTGGTTTTTTAATAAACTCAGCTGAATTTTGTCGGATACGTTTGCTGCGGCGGTATCTTGAAGCAGTTAATACGAATTATTGCTTAGCTTATTACTTGGAACAAAGGCCGCGCATCTTGGCAACAGCCGAGAATACCTTGTTCGAAAACGAAAGACATTTTTTGAGAGGAACACGAATGGGAGATCCATGGATTTTTTGACCCCCCTTTTTTATGATGGGAATCAAAAGTACAATATGTGGGAAGTAAATTTCATAAATATACTTGGTGTCAAAACTCAATATCCAGGTCAGGACAGCTCTGCAAATTTAAAAATCGCAAAAATTAAGATTTTGGCGATTTTTTCCGTTAAACTGAAATTTCATGCTCATTTCTTTGCCAAAAGTACGCAAATTGGGTATGGATCGATTCGTCTACATTAGCTGGGCAAAAGTATTTAGATTTTTTTACCAAAAATAGCACAAAAATTACCAAACATTTTCATATTTTATCTAAAAACCTAATCAATGCCATAAAACGAAAAATTGAAATTTCACAAAAAATCAATTTTCCTCAAAACATTTGTTCAAAAGTCTGAAAACAGACATCGTCATCGTATTTCTTATGAAATTCTTTCCCAAGAACTACTTTTAAAATTGCCATTTAGAACTTCAAGTTCAAGTTTTCAGACTTTTGAACAAATGTTTTGAGGAAATTTGATTTTTTGTGAAATTTCAATTTTTCGTTTTATGGCATTGATTAGGTTTTTATCTAAAATATAAAATTTTTTGTTAGAAAAATCTAAATAATATTGGCACACCTGTGTCCAGCTAACGTAGACGAATCGATCCATACCCAATTTGAGAACTTTTGGCAAAGAAATGAGCATGACATTTCTGTTTAACGGAAAAATCGCCTAAATCTCAAATTTTGTGACCTCTAAATTTGCAGAGCAGTTCTGACCAGGATATTGAGTTTTGACACCAAGTATATTTATAAATTTTACTTCCCATCATAAAAACAGGGGGTCAAAAAATCCATGGGTCTCGACCCTTGGGTCATTCGTGCTCTTCTCACAAAACACGTCTTAAAGGTTTGGAAGGAAAAGTTAAATGTGACTGTTCCAATTTAAGCTTAACACTTTACATTATTTTTTTTGCGCTGCCGTAGGCTGCCTGCCATGAAGGCCAGGGCAGCCAGAAGGTATGGGCGCGCAGGCCTCGGAGCATAGCTAAAATTTATCGGCACCGAAATAATATAAGTTTTCTGACCTTTAAATTAATTCATTGTTTAGCATCATTACAATGACGGTCTTATTACAATGACGAAGCGGTCTTATTACAATGACGAAATGCATTTTAGGGATTCCGTCAAAATTTCAGGATTTTGTTTTATTTATGAAATGTTTTTTGGCGTATAAGCCATGCATCGAAAAGCCAGGTGTAGAGGTTCTCACGCTGTTGATTAGTTCTCAAGGGTGGTGAAGACTGAGTCTAGACCATTTCTGTGAGTGCTTGACAGCCGTTGCAAGAGCTAAGCTGGTTAAAAGCTTGCAAAGATGCAGAAGCATGTGATGTTTGCGGACAATCGAAGACCGCACCGCCCGTCGCCCCGGCAACGCCCCTCTTTCTACACCCCCGTTCTGTCAGCTCTACATTTTGCCTTCACCAAACACTCATTCCACTCTTTCAAGATGATGTTCAAGACCAAGATTCTCATTCTCGGCCCCTGCGAAGTGAGTTGGAAGTTCTGTACAATGCCTCTTTGAGCTGATTCCATGAACAGAGTGGCAAAACAACCATCGCCAATTACCTTGCGGATGCCACTGAGATCACCGGCGGGGAATACAGACCAACTCATGGTATTGTAGTATGATCCTTTTCGCCTCACCTTCTTCATCTCAACTGTTGCAAGGCGTACGCATAGTGGAGTTCGAGTCAAATGACCTGGAGTTGAACGGGCAGAACATAGACGCCGAAGTGGAGCTTTGGGATTGCTCCGGCTCTAAGAAGTCACTTCCATCACATTTTAACTGTCTGTCTCCTTTGTAGACGTTGCTGGCGATGTGGTTAGGTTCGAAAAGTGCTGGCCGGCGATAGCAAAGGATGCGAACGGGGTGATTCTGGTGGTGAACCCGGAGGGAGGGGAGGCTCAGCTACGGGAGCTGGAAGCATGGCACGCCGTATTCGTCGCCCGTCGCTCCATCCCACCCGCCCACGTCCTCGTATTCGCACACCACAAACCCCCGCCAGAAGGCACTCTGGCCAGGAAGCAGGGTTTCCTCACTCCCTTCGTCTTTCATTGAGAGTAGCAGAGAGGATTGGAGAAGAGACGGGGCTGCGTCTGGCGGGGAGCATGGGAGGGTTGCAGGTGGTCGGCACCTCCATCGAGGCAGATGGAGAGGCTCTGCGTCTGGAGTTCAACAACTTCCTCTGCAACGTCATCTCCGGCCTCACCGCCAACGTTTCCTTTCTCACCTCCTCCCCCTCCTCTCCTCTCTTCCACAGACAGGCAGGGCCTTGAGATGGGCGGGACGGCATCGTCTGCGGCGGGTGGAGGAAACCGAAGTCTGCTCACTCATCCCCCTTCGCCCATGCGCCGCCAGGACTCTGACGCTGGCTTTCTTCTCTACTCTTGGGTCTGCTGAGAGAGTGATTGGATTTGGAGAACGAGGAGGGCAGTGTGGCTGAGTCGGAAGGAGCGGGCAGCGGCTACGGAGGAGAAGATCCTCGCATGGCTATCAGAGCGGAAGAAGAGGAGGAAGAGGACGATGACAAAGCCTTTTTCTAAACTACACTTTCTAATTTTCTCTTCCAACATTTAACAGTTTGTTTGGTAATAAATTGGAGGCGTCAAAGCGAAACCATTAAGCTATTTTGAAAAAAGCAACATGCTTATCAAATTAGTAGCAATCATCACTTTGCCCAATCCTAGTCAATTTTCTCTGAATTTTATTGATAATGAGAGATGCATAAAGAAAGCTGCATAATTCCGCAGAAGGGGGCCTGAACGATCTTTGGATTCCAAGGAAGGCAAGGTTAAAGGGCAGTGCATATGGGAAAGGTCCCCGTGGATGATGGCTATCTCTGTTGCCGACCCCCCCTCCCCCCACATTTTCACCAACGCCCCAGCCCATGCCCACTTTTGTGCATTACTACGCCAGCCGCATGCCCTCCACCACCCACTAGGTATCGCATTTCACACCCCCACTTCTCCTCTGCATCAGTGAAGGAGGAGGGAGTTTGAGCGCAGTCTGGTGGCGAGGATGCGATAGAGGAGAATGTGGCTGCTGCTTCTGCTGGCCCAGGGCGGCCTGGGCGAGCAGCACTACATCAGCTCCGTCCCCATGGGCGCCGTGGACGGCATGCTCGTCAACTTCGCCGACGCCCCACTCCAGGGATGCGTCCTAGCCGAGGGCAAGAGCCAGGGTCAGGTGCCACACTCATTCATTCACCCTCTCACACCACTTTGAAAGCCTAAAACAGCCTTCAGGTTATCTATGTCCTCAAGTGCAAGGAGAAGCCGCCTGGCGCACCTTTCGTTTGCCTACGAGCCACCAATGGTGAGCCCCTTTTGATGATCGATGAATCATATCATCAATGCCCCGGTTTGGCTGTGTTGAATGATTTAGCTAAGAAACGTCCCCATTGTAGACACAATCGCTGGCAACACGACTACAAGCACAACCTCAACTACGACAACAAGCACAACTACGACTACAACTACCACTACCACTTCTACAACTCAAACTACAACACCCACCACAACACCCTCCACCAACACTTCAACCACTTCCGCCATTATCACCACCATCAGTGCTGCTATTTCTTTTGTCTGTTTCCTCTTGGCAAACGGCATAGCATTCCAGTGCCCAATACCACAACAGCATCGAACACCACCCTGGAGCCCTCAACGCTGCCATCAAATATCACAGGCTAGCCTAATTTGCGATAAAATCTTTGAGCCATGATCAAGAGATACGGTGAGGTAATGATGGGGGGTATTGCAGCGGTGCCGATAGTGGGAGGCGGTGGAGCGAGCAAGGCGGTGGTGGGGGTGGCGGTGGTGGCGAGTCTGCTGGTGGCAGCCTTGTGCGGAGGGTTGACCTACTTCGTGGTGAAGGTAGGCGGAGTGTCCAACGCCGTGGCCATCCTCCGCAGCCGCGGCCGCGAACCCTTTGCCTTCAACTCACTCACCAACGAGAACTGATCTCCTCTCCCTCTCCTTCCCATCACTCAACCACCCGACGCCCACTGGTCATGTGATCGCAATGCAGGCCACTTGGAAAGTGTTAGGTCCCGTGTGTGGCAAGGTGCTTCAAATGCTAATGGCGTCTTTGTAAACTCCATGTGTGTATTTCCGTATTGTTATAGCAATAAAGATATGCCAGTGGCAAGCTGCCAGCCTCTACAAACTAGGAGAGTACCAAACATACTAGCATTAGCTACTCTTTTCCAGTTGATTCATTTTTCAGCCGTTCATTTCAAAGTATTTCCTCGCTTTTGTCTCTTTCCTTATTACCAGACAAGGGAAAAACGACCCGAAACAAGCCAGCGAATCACACCTCAACAGGGTAAAACATACAAACAAATCAATATCAAAAACCTGTCCCCATCGCAAAAGCTGGAAAAAATTGGGATAGAAAGTAGAAAAGCCTATCAGCATTGGGTACTAAAAGGAGATCGCGAAGAAGCTAAGGCGGTAGGAAGATTATGCGAGCAGACTGGTCGTCTCGCTTTCAGAGCCAAAACGCCCCCTCACTTGCCAGTGGTCGTAGTACACCGCCTACAAATTCATCCCTCCTTCCTCTGGCTTAGGCTGTTGGAGGGGCAAGCCTGAAGGATGACGAGGAAGTCAAGGAAGCAGCAGCCCAAGCTCCCCGCCAGCCAGGGTGCGTGGTGCAGGACAAAGTCCATGCCGCCTCCGTAGCCTTACAAGCATGATCATGTGAAGTATGAGGGGAGAGAGAGTTGGTAGGGATTGACCGGCCAGAAGGACAGAGAGGCCGTAGGTGAGGTTGCCCAGGACGATGATGATGAACCTGCATCCCTCCCATCTATCACTGAAGGCAAGTGGGGAAGTGGGAAGAGTAGGAAACATGAGTATGGAGACGCCTTCGCAGGTGCCGCGGTTGTGATTCTTGATGATCTGCGGAATGCGTCCGCAGAAGTAGCTGATGGCCGACAGCGAACCGATCACATAGCCCGCCTCAACCAATCACTCTTTCTCTCTCCCTTCACCCAAATTAGATGGATTTGAGCCCACCTCGTCCTTGGCCCCGTTGAAGAAGTGGTAGAGGAGCTTTCGACCCACCCTTGGCGGGGACTGGGCAGAGAGTGGGTCTGTGTAGGGCGCCAGTGGGGAGTAGGCGGCGAAGGTAGACAGCGCTGAGAATATCAGCAGACAACCCATAACCGAAAACCATCCAACAAAGTCATATTCACTCATATTCTCAGCTCAGCTTGCCTGATTGACGGCGCCTACACCGGCCAGATCTTGCGCTATGGTTCGCCTCCTGTACGCGTGCTTCCCCGTGTAGTAGGCGTACTGCGTGAACAGAGCAATATCTGAAGTGACGTGTAGCATTTAGAGAGCAATTTATGAGGGGTGAGGGGCAGAAGGGCGAACCCTGGAATATATAGTAGATGCTGATGACGATTTGAATCTCCAGTTGGCTGGTGAGTACGGCGCCGATGAGGTTTGAGAGGTCTCCGAAGAACCAGAAGAGGAGGAAGTAAATGCTGAGTGCCTCAGCAGACTGCAGGCGATAGTTCTCCCACAGCTGGCTCATGATCGGGAAGATCCACAGCACCATGGAGAACAGGCCGATCCTCAAGGGAGCCTCAGTAGTTTCCTCCGAACTGGAGAAGGAAAGGAAGGGAGACCAGAAGCCGGCTAGCTGGAACTCGTTCTCCACGCACTGGCCGAAGATGCGCAGCATCCAAGGCACCCCGTCCGGGCAGCTGGCGTTGGCCGCCCCGCTCCCGTTGGCTGCCCACTCCCAGCTGGGACCCGCCAAACTCTCCCCGATCACCATCGCCGCCATCTTTTCGCTTCAAACACATTCTTTAGGCTCTGCTCAGACAATCCTTCCCGCGATGCACTGCCTTTCTCATCTCCCCTTTGTGAAAGAGCAATGGCCAAGAAGCCAGCTGAACATTAGGTCGTTTAGGAAAAGAAGTGGCCAAGCTGAGCAAACAAACTGAGCTGATGCAGGGCAAAGAATGTAGGTAGGATGGTGGGAGCAGAGGTTATCGCAGTGCCCTTTGTACTCTACTCCTCAGTCAAGTCTCCACGTGCCCTGCTTTCTAGAGTCCCATTCAGTGGGGAGGGGGCTCCTTCTCGCTACTCCTACTGGTCTAGTAAAGGGCGGATCCCAAGTGAGACTGGTCAATGCAGTCTGGGAATTTCTCTTAGTACCTACCTAGCCTTGTTGGGTGAGTGTATTCATGCGAGCACGCTGTCTGTGGCCCCCCCCCCCTGTATATCCACCTAGCAGGAGGCCAGTGCAAACAGTTTGCCCGATGAAGCTTCCCAGCTCTTGCTTTTCTTCCTCTATTGTTCCAAAGGCTGCAAGGGGAAGCCTGACAGAACCTCGCCTTTCCTACACCCTTTCTTCCCTGCTGGATGCATAGCACGTGCGTTGAATACCTACTTACTGAGAAAGAGAATGCACAAAGCAAACGATGGATAAAGAGTACTTGTAAATAAAAATCAGTGGAATCACTTTGCCTAAAGAGTTTGGCTAGTTCATTGAGCAAGCCTCAAGCTGGTTTTTCGGAGCCTTGTACTGTGATGACGATTTTCCGCCCACCTGAAAAACAACGAAAAAATCCCTTATCCACATCAATGTGACGAAACGATGAACTGGCTCGGTTGCGATGCTCGCAAAGCCAGAGTCCTTGCCAAGTGCCTAGGCTGAAGACACCGTCGGTGATGGGTATGGAGAGGGAGGCGCCCACCAACGTCGCTTTCATGTGCCCTGGCATATCGTCTGGCCCCTCACAGATGTGCCTGTAGTTCAAGCCCTGCAACCACAAATACACAACAATAGCCAGATGAAGCTAAGGAGAGGGAAGGAGGTGACCTCGGGTACGATGCGGTTGAGAAGCATCTCGCTATCCTCAAGCACACTGCGGTCCCAGCATTCGTTTAGGCAGATGCTGGCTGAGGTGTGCTGGATGGTGAGATGAGCGATGCCGATGGAGATCTCCTTCAGCTCGGGGAAGGCCTTTTGGACGTGCTCGGTGATGTAGTGACATCCGCGGTGGAAGGCGGGCAGCGTGATCGTCTTTTGCAGCCACACACAGCCTACAGCCTTTTTGGCCATATTCCAATTTTGACCTATCTTCAAGATGGATTTTTAACATTTTATTAACACAGTCAGCTTGTAACTTTTGGGAAAAATAGCTTAAAATGCGCGAAAACGGTAAATAATGCGTCAGTTGCGCAGAGAATGCTTTGAGCACCTGTGACACTGAAACTCAGGCGCTTGCGCTAATATGAGCTATTGTTAGCTGAATGAATATATTTGAATTTATTTGAAGTCTTTCAAGTTATTTAAGCGAGAAAAAACAACTTATGCAATCATCAAAAAATATTTGGTTTTTTAAAACCTACTATATTCTCTAAAATTCTCTCAGCAGCTCAAATATGCATTAACGACGGACAGCTGGCAACTTCACATCTTTTCTATATTCGTAGATCGCTTATGTTTCTTTTTTTTCTTTTCACTTGCCATTTACTATATGTGGGCATGAGTTCAGAGTCTCGAAAATGCCAGAAATGGGCCTCCTGCCGGTTCCATAGACTGTGCAAAAGTTTGACGTCAGATGTTTCTGCTTTCTGGTCAAGTCTGGTCTCAATTCTGGGTCGATTCGCCTCTGTAATTAACGCAGGCTAATAATTTCATAACATTGGGTTAAACTAGTTATTTTTCCGATTGATCAATGTGGGCTGAGGGAGAAAGAAAGAAGGCTTTGATGTCAAGCATATGTGATTTCCGCTACGCACACTAACAGAGCCTGTGTGCACTCAGCTCTGACCGCCAGACTCAGCTCTGACCCCCCGCCCACATCCTTCTCATTGTAGTGCCAGATAGGCTTTCAGCGCCTTTCCCTGCGGGCACTGCACACATCCGCCTGTACTCGTTGGACTTTCTTTGTCTTGCAGTGACTAAGCTGTGAGAATGAGCTTTTCCCGCCCCTTTTTGGCGCCCCTCATCCATCCCTTTTCCCGCTCATCCCTTCATTCTCCCCTCTCAGCCGTTTTGCCCACAGCTTTCTTTTAGGCCTTTTGAGCATAGACTCCAACTAGCTGCCTTCACGCCCCTATCATATGAAACTAGGCCGACCCGTTGTGCCCTCCAGTACATTGCCGGACTATTCCTAAAATTTGTCACATTGCCGGACATATGGGTTGCCAACGTGGACTTTGCCGGAGGTAAAGTGTAGTGTCCGGCAAAGTCCAGGGTCAATATTGGCTTGCCCACCTTGGACTTTGCCGGACATGGCTCCTAAGCAACTATGGGTGGTACTGCCACAGTATGGACCATGGCTCCTAAGCAACTATGGGTGGTACTGCCACAGTATGGATCATGGCTCCTAAGCAACTATGGGTGGTACTGCCACAGTATACACGCATTTTGACTAAGCCTAAGGGGCTCCTAAGAAACAGTATCCTAGTACTACTCCTGGCAGTAGGCAGACTAACTAGTAGCATGACGAACTCGGTATAGACTAACTATACTCCATCATATTTGTCCTAAGCAACTATGGGTGGTACTGCCACAGTATGGATCATGGCTCCTAAGCAACTATGGGTGGTACTGCCACAGTATGGACCATGGCTCCTAAGCAACTATGGGTGGTACTGCCACAGTATGGATCATGGCTCCTAAGCAACTATGGGTGGTACTGCCACAGTATACACGCATTTTGACTAAGCCTAAGGGGCTCCTAAGAAACAGTATCCTAGTACTATTCCTGGCAGTAGGCAGACTAACTAGTAGCATGACGAACTCAGTATAGACTAACTATACTCCATCATATTTGTCCTAAGCAACTATGGGTGGTACTGCCACAGTATGGATCATGGCTCCTAAGCAACTATGGGTGGTACTGCCACAGTATGGACCATGGCTCCTAAGCAACTATGGGTGGTACTGCCACAGTATGGACCATGGCTCCTAAGCAACTATGGGTGGTACTGCCACAGTATGGACCATGGCTCCTAAGCAACTATGGGTGGTACTGCCACAGTATGGATCATGGCTCCTAAGCAACTATGGGTGGTACTGCCACAGTATACACGCATTTTGACTAAGCCTAAGGGGCTCCTAAGAAACAGTATCCTAGTACTACTCCTGGCAGTAGGCAGACTAACTAGTAGCATGACGAACTCGGTATAGACTAACTATACTCCATCATATTTGTACTGATGTATTTAGAAATTTTTAGAATTGAGAATTATGTATTGAGAGTTTAGAATTAAATTGAGAATTTTTAGAAATGTCCGGCAAAGTCCAGGGTCATTATTGGGTTACCCACCTTGGACTTTGCCGCAGAAAAAAATCGCACACTCTCCGGCAAAGTCCTGGGGCATTTTCTCCGGCAAAGTCCAAGATTGACAACCAGCCTAACCGGTGACAATAAACTGTCCGGCAAAGTATTGACACCCCGTTGTGTGAACATCTCCAAGCTCAGCCTTGTTACAGGCTGCGATATACGTGGTGCGGAAGGCAGATTTCTCGCCCACGTCAATTCTAGACTCCGAGCTGTTCCTCACCTCCCTTCGCCATCATCGCCTGTGGATGGAGGAGCAGTGGCGGAGGCATTGACAGCTCAGGTAGCTCATCCTCTCCCTCCACCATCTCCAACCATCCACCAATCTTCAGTCACCCATCCAACAGGCTGAGCGTCCTGCCCGTCCCGCTTCCAGCCAGCGCCCTGCCCAAGGCCCGCCCCGCACCTACACCCTAACCGTCCTCCCCTACTACAGGGACGGCGAGGGGAGGAGAAGGGGGCAATCATGCGCCACCTCAAGGCCGCCTACCCGGGAACCAACATACACTTCCAAGGACCCGCCTCCTTCCAGGACCAGCTGGCGGTACAGCCAGTTCTGCTGGGCAGTCCTATCCCCCAACGCTCCTTCCTTCCCCCGCTCGGCATGAAAGTAGCCTCCTTTCTTCTCTCCCTTTCAAGATAGAGTGAGAGGCGATTCTATTGAGAAATCACATTGGCGGCGGCTGGGCCGGCTAACCAGGTGGAGGGGGCGAAGGAAGCCCTGGCCCTACTCTACCCTGGCGCTCACATCCGCCTGCATCGCAACGCCGTCCTTCTCTCCCAACTCCACGGCTACTTGCCGTTTACGGTGTCCTTCCTTCTTTCCTCAGCCCCCTTCCCACCCTTTCTTTCCTCAGCAAGGCAGAAAAGCCGATTTGCTATCAGGCTCGCTACAGCAGCAGCAGCGGCAGCGGCCCTTGCCCTGCCCAGCGTCGTCGACGCTCCGCATCGCGGCATCCTCGTTCCGCCACTCCAGCCCGCCGCTTCTCGTCTCGCGCTGCTCGCAGCGCCCATCGCCTCGCGCCGCCTCTTCCCAGGCTAGCGCCATCTTCACTCAGGCTCCCACAGACGCCCTTTACATCCTGGGCCTTGCAGAACCTGCTGAAGGAGCTTGCTTTGAGGCCTGGAGATGTCGGTAGCAGGGGCCAAAAGCGTAGTGCCTTGGAATACAAGCTCCTCCACCTTGAGAAGGCCAACTGGGCGGCCAAGAAGGAGCGCAACTGCAACGCATTCCTCTCCATCGTCCTCTCACTTTCCACCTTTTCCCGCTACGCTGTAGACTGGGAAAAGCGTTGCAGAAAGCAGCGGAGGACGCCCTTCAGATGCAGGAGACAGAGCTTGAGCGTCTGGAAACCTATCAGCCCAGCTATACAAGGCTCGCTCTATACTTTTATAGCCATATACTCAATGGTTTAAAGGCTAGGCTTACAGAAGGAGCAGGCGGGGGCCGTGGCGCGCTCTGATCTCTCGGCCTTGGAGAAGCAGTAGGTGGAGGAGGTGGTGCCCCCTCCTGCGATCATCGTCTGCAAGGCCAGCACCGCCAAGACGGCAACTTCGATGGAGAGAGTTCACTGGCTTCAAGCTCCCTCCCTCCTTCCCTGCTCTAAGTCCGCTAATGCAGAGGCGCTGCTGCTGAAGCTGAAGTTGGAGGCTCCCTCATCGCCGCCGCCTTCGCCAAGCTGGACGCCGAGTACCGGCCCATGCATGGAAGCCCACCTGGTCAACCCACCATTTTCAATAGCACAGACCAAGTTTTCCCCCACCATGCTCTCTTGTGCTAGGAGGCCCAGTGGGAAGAAGCTGGGCGAAGCCACATTCCCACTTTTCCAAAATTTGTGCCTTCAAAATGGCTTTTCTTTACTGGATTGACTCTCTAGACCCTTTCTCAAGCAGTTGCTATCTCCAAAAAAGTAAAATTTCAGGAATTCCTAACATTCTTTATTAGATGAGTATGGGCACAATCACCATTCAAAAATTTCGTTGTATTCTATCCAAACATTTTAGAGATTGTTGCAGACATCGATATGCGTGGTGCGGAAGGCTGATTTCTCGCCCACGCTGAACCTGGCCTTCCTTCGCATCGATTTCAACCAGCCCGACCCTGGCGGCGCTTCTCACCAGACCGAACGTCGAACCACCAAAGACCGTTAGGGCTAACACTTGGGAGAAAGATTGTTGAGGTGTGCAGACGACGTTGTAGTAAAAGGTGAAGAGGATGGGAAGGCCTTGGAAGGCAGGCAGGACAGGGCAAAGAAATGAGGTTGGCAGGATGAGCGGAAGTATGTTCGCTGCGACCTGGCGAATGGGATGCAAGTCATCCATGTCGCTAATGAGCCTGCAAGTGAGCCTTCCTCCGGAGGACTTTCCGGAAGGACTACAGCGTTTGGGAGCGGCCTTAGCCAAGCCGCTCTTCTCCGGTTGCCTGGCCTACATCGCTGCCCTGCTCTGCTCAATCGGGGACCACGAGGCTCTTTGCAGATCGGGGAATCCAGCAAGCCCTAGGCGATGTGATGCTGAAGCACAAGAAGAACAAACGCATCGACGAAAGGCGCGTATGGGCTCGAATGGTCCAGTCATGGAGCCTGGACAGGAACTCCGCCTACGCTCGTTTTGGTACTGGCAGCCAGAATTCGCTACAAACTCAACCCGAGTCTGGTCCCTCCTATCATATATTCCCTCCCCCGTCTATCTATCCTTCCATTCTCTCCCTCCATAGCTGAAGGAAGGAAGGAAGCCTATTGTGTCGGCAGGCACAAGGCATCAAGGTGAGGGAGCGGCTGGAGGCGCACTGGCGGAAGTAGGTGGTGGGGAAGCGAATGTGCCTGTGTCTGGTGGGTGCGGAGCGGCTGGAGCGGCTGAAGGAGCTGGCGGAGATGTGCTTCGGGGAGCTGGGCACTGGGAGTGCGGAGGACGGGAGTTTGAACTGGGAGCAGGCTGCCCCTCTACTACGACGTCCTCGCCCGCTCTTCCAGCTTCACCTGTACTTCCCCGGTGGACTGCAGCGCTTGGGAGCTACTTTTGTCAAGCCGCTCTTCTCCGGTTGCCCTTTCTACCCTGCTCAAAAAGGGAGTATTCAGCAAGCCTCCAGCGAATTCTCGGCGATGTGGAGCTGGAAGAAAGCAAGAACACTGCGGACAACAACAATCGCTTCTGGCATTCATTCACATTCGCTTTCCATCCGGCAGCAATAAATTGCCCTCCTTACTCACGCCTCTTTATCCCTCACCATGATTGTGAAGAAGGGAGAAGCCATTTATTTCCCTCCCACTGCCTTTCCCGTGCATGTTTCTAAGTTTAGGCCATGTATTCAGCCTCATTACATTACTTATGAAGATACTACTTATTACTGATGAAGCGATACTGATCTTCCTTTGGTCCTCATACTTGTTTCTCGCACATCAATCTTTATAAATTCAGCATCGCAAAATAATAGGTCAAAAACACTAAACATATTTTGGAATTTCCAAAAGTAGAGAAAAAGATGGCTAGAGCGGGAGGGCTCTAGATGTTGGGCCGAGGCTGAAGGAAAGGCGACTCTCAGCCTTGGCCACACTCGATTGCCCTGCAATCAGTAGCCCCGTTTCATCCCATCCCGCTGTTGACCCCCCGCCCCCCGTCTACAGTCGATGCCGGAAGGTGCGAATATACGTCGGTTGCCCTGGTCCTCGCCAATCTGCACTCTTTTCAGGCCGCACTATAATAATAATAATAATATATATTTATAATAAAAATATTTATAATAATAATAAAAAATAAATAACTAAATTTATATTTCCTCTCCAAGATTTTGAAAGCTGCAAGTTAGAAGCCCAGCGTTTGCAAAAGACAAAAAGCCATTCAGCGCCGAAGAAATCACATTGCGCTGGACTCGCTTCATTGCTGAGTTGAGTTCATTGCTGGCTTCATTGCTAGCAGCCTTGGCCCTGAATGCTAAGCTGTGATTCGGCTTTGAGGTTCGGGCAGGTGGGGAGTTTGCTGCCAGAGGCAGCTTTCCAAAGCGGTATGGAGTACTACCTTCTGGACACCTTTGCGGCCATCCATCTTCGGGGTGCTCTGGATCATCCTGAAGATCCTTGGCCTCTAATGGTGGTGGTGAACAAGTACGAGATTGAGCGCCAGCATTTCAAGGTATTTTAGAACTACGCTTTCCCCACCTTTAACGACTACA
This sequence comes from Ptycholaimellus sp. GST1_10, assembly GCA_030248095.1. Taxonomy (NCBI): domain Eukaryota; kingdom Metazoa; phylum Nematoda; class Chromadorea; order Chromadorida; family Chromadoridae; genus Ptycholaimellus; species Ptycholaimellus sp. GST1_10. Next base: position 43,315 of record JASANA010007169.1, read on the forward strand.
AACTCCAACAAACTCTTTCCCACAAACAGCCTATTTTTATCTCATTTTGATCCTTCGACATTTGGCGAGTGGTTGAAAGGTGAGGAGAAATTGTGATGTTGTAGGCGGACATGGAGCTCCTGGTGAGTGTGAAAAAGGAGGACTGCGTGTTCTGCAACCTGCCGCTGAGCAAGAAAACGTCGATTTAACTAATCACTTTTTCGTTGTCTGCCATTTTTTTATAATGTATAAAATATTTACCAGTCAGCAAGAGATTCATCAATAGAAAAGTAAGGTATTTAGGAAAATTATCCGCAGCGTTCAATTTTAGATTTTCCTTTAAACTGTGAGCTCAGCAGTACGCCCTAAAAGAAAAATTAATTCTCTGGAATAGGTTACAAATTTTATCCCTAGCATAATATGGGAAAAGCTGTTTAATTGCTCCAATAAAGAATACACCGTAGCCAAAAACGAAAATTTTCTAATAAAACAACAAATCAAAGTGCATTTTAAAAATATAATGCTCGTGTATTAAAGCGGAAATAGCAAAGTAAAAAGGCTTGTAGCAGTGCCAATAGCCAAGTCGAGATTCAGCCTTTGAGATAAAGAATGGGACACGCACAAGATATAGACAAGGAGTGCTCAATATTTGGTTTGATTCTGAATACACACTACCAGCTTTGCTGGTTTCAATATATCGCAAAAGAAAAGCATGCAAAGAAGAAAAAGTGGAGGGCTCCAAAAAGTAGTGTATGCTAAAGATTGGTGACAGTAGTGGGTAGGTGATGGGTAGGAGGGTTGGGGGAAGGTAGAGGTGAGAGGGTGTTGGGATGCTGGGGTGGAATGAGGGGAGTGGCGGATGGACTGTTCTCGGAGGAGTCGCTGGTGCTCTCCTGCTCCTTGGCCACCTCTGCGATCACGGACAGCGTTCGCACCGCTGGTGGAGGCCTGTCATCATGGGTGGGAGACTGCTGAGACACTGCTGGAAAAGAGGAAGAAGGGAGAAACCTTAGGACGGTAGGCTCATCGATGCCGTTCTGTCGAAGCATGAGGCGCATGACGGAGAGCTCGCACTCCTGCTGCAGGCAGTACTCCCGCAGTTTGGCCACCTCCCGCTCCAGGGCCCGTCGCCCACGCCGCTCCTTGCTCAGCCGTCGCTCCGCTTCTGCTCGCACCCCTTCTACCATGCCTTCCACCATCATCCCCCATCACCCAACTCCACCCAGCTCCAAGATGAAAGAGAGGAGAACTGTTGAGTATCTTGGTGACGCGCCAGAGGCGAAGAATGATGAGGAGGCCGAGGGGATGCGTCGGCTTTCGCTCTCCGCCCAGGGCAAGCGCCAGACTGAAACTGACCAGCACCACGCTCGCGTCGAAGATCTCCAGTCGATGGCGCAGCATCTCCTTCCCGTACACTACCATCTGGTAGTCAGCGATATTGATTAGTGTAGGAGGTAGTAAAGAATTGGGAGGAGAACCTTGACGCCCATTTCGAGGACGAAGAGAGCGAGGATGAGGACGTTGGCGTAGGCGAGGATGCGGATGGCGGTGTGGTCGGAGGCGGAGCGCTCCAGCAGTCCAAGCTCCAGCAACAGCTCCACCATCACCACCAGCGAGTTCAGCACCACCAGACCCACTATCAGCACCTCACAACCAACTTACACTCCTTTCAGGCCCAGGGGGGAAATGGGAGGGGGGATTGGAGGGACCTGAAAAGGATTGGAATGAAAGAATCGATAGAGGCGTTGGCGGACTGGCAAGCGATTGGGTGCGTCGGAGCCGTGCTCAGACTCCGATGTGAGGCTGCCATTCTCGGCCATGATGATCTCCTCATCCGCGGGCTTCTTGTACTTCTTGTACACCTGGCCCGTCATCTCCTTCCCCTCTTCTCCTGCCTCGGAAGCGAAGCCTGGCAAGCCTGGCCTTTGTGCCTGGACGGAGGCACGGGGGGCACGGGGGCCAATCGCTGCCCGCCTTGAAGGCTCAGGACACTCCCCTCCCCTCCCTTCCTCTCCCTCTATGTACACAGGCTAAGGCCACCCAGCCTCACACTGCGCACCTTTGGCCCAACGAACAGCGGCGGCCAGACACCCAGTCCATATAAAACTACCTTCACTCCACAGCCCTTTTAGGCACCCGCCACACTCTCTCTCTCTCTCCACACCTTCTCTACTCCCCCACTGAGAGAGGCAGTGCCTAAGTGAGCGCGCCCGAAAATGTGCCGCCTGGCCAACTAGGGCCACCCTCCTACCACTAACACCTCCTCTTCGGCAAATATTCCCAAATCCCAACCACCACCACCCTCCCTCCCCCCTTCGCCATGGTACTCACCATGAAGAGCCCGCTCTCTAAGGACCATCGCAAGGGCAGCTTCCCTTCCGCCAAGGTTCTTCTTCCCTAGCCATCAAGGCTTTTCCTGAACTCAGCTCTACATTGAGCCTTTTGAGGACATGTGCGGAGGTGATTCAGAGGCAGGGCCTGGGCGGTTTCTGAGCCGGAGTGAGGACAACCTGGACGGCGTTGGGCCCGCCAGCAGTGCACCAACCGTTGCCTCCGCCGCCAATCGCAAGGGTTCCAACCCCGCCGTCGCTTTCGCGCCCACCAACGCCAGCCAGACCAGGCCAAACTCCGGCCAACTACTTGCCACCACTGCCCCTCTCAAGGTACCCTCCTCCTACCAATAAGCTGGAGAGATGAGTGATGAAGAATAGGTGAGGTATTGCAGGAGACAGCCAATACACCGGCCTCCCGCGGCAGCCCCACGGAGCGGGCCATCTCAAAGAGGAGAGCAGCCTCGCAGCAGGCGGATGCCCGGATCAGCAAGACGAAGCTGACGGTGACGGAGCTGTTGAAGAACAACCAGCGGCTGGAGGGCCAAATGTCGGAGCTCACCCGCCGCGCCGAGGCTCACGTCGCCGAGATCGCCGCCCTCAAGATGGAACTCCGCAAGGTCCGCCAGGCTGAGGCCGCCGCCCGCGAGGCCGCCAGCCAGCCTGCCGGGGATCACCAGCCACAGCCCCAACAGCTCCAGCAGCAGGCTCAGGAGGCGGAGGAGCGGGGCGCGGACTGGGACAAGGCGAGTCAGACGTCGGAGGTGAGCGTGGCCTGCCTCCAGGACCGCATCGTCCAGATGGAGGAGAGCCACTACTCCACCTCCGAGGAGCTACAGGCCACCCTGCAGGAGCTCACCGACCTCCAGGACATCCTCAACGAGATGAGTAAGGACAACGCCGCCGCGGCCGAGGAGCGAGCACAGCTGCTCACCCAGATTGAGGCTCAAGCCCGTCGCCTGGACCAGGGCAAGCTGCAGATACAGCATCTGAAACACCTGCTGCTCTCCGGGCTTCAGCGGCCGTGGGCGGGAGGAGAGGAGGGCGGGGAGGAGCGGGAGCAGCAGCTGGTCCAGGTGCTGAAGGCCACGCACGAGGAGCACGAGGACCTCAAGGGGCGCTACCTGGAGCTCCGGAAGAGCTACGAGGCGGCCGTGGAGGAGGCGCGGGAGCGGAGCGAGATGTCCGAGATGGGCCGGGACAGGAGCCGTCTGCTGGAGCTCCAGCTGGCCGCCATGGAGGAGGAGCGGGCGGGGCTGGCTGCCCAGCTCCTGGCGGCGGAGACGCGGCGGCATGCGGACAGAAGGGAAGTCGCCCGCCTTACAGGCCTCGTGGACCAGGGCCGCGCTCGCCTCGATGAGCTGCAGCGCCAGGTCACCCTTTCACTAACTACTTATATTTATTATCTCGCACTGCTCATCACACATCACTACGTATAAAGCTGATATGGCTGCAAATAGTTTATGTCATATCATTGGGTAATTCATCATATGGAAAGATGTTTCGGTTGAAATACCTGCAGCAAAAACCATGGTGCGCTCGGTAGGACTAAATCTAAAATATGGCATAGAAAATCGAACCTCAGCTCATAGAAAAGAAGTTAGCAGAGTAAAAGTGACTAGTATGAAATAGGGAATAAAATGATGAAAGAGGTGAACGTGAAGGTGGTGGAGGGTAGCGCAACGGAGGTGGAGGCTGTCCTGGAGTCTGGGCGTCAGGAGAAGGCGGCGGTGGAGAGTGAGCTTGGGGCCCTGAGGGAGGAGCTGGCCGCCGAGAAGGCCAAACTCGCCGCCTCCGAGAAAGCTCTTAGAGAACTCCGCGAGGAGCTATTCTCCACTGTTCCCCTTTTCTCCCCACTATCCTCAATTGTGGATGAGAGAATGGCTATTTGGTTGAGGATACGCTGAACAAGGACCTGGAACAGCGGCTGACGGACTTCCACAAGGAGAAGATCTTCGACCGCAACCTCATCACTGACTCTGAAAAGGCCAGGGCCGAGCTCGAGGACCGCTGTCGACGACTCGCCGACGACAAGGTTACACCCTCCTTCTTCCTCTCTTCTATAAAAGCATCATCAGCTTCTAGGCGGAGATGAAGGCGAGTGTGCTGACGCTGCAAAACCACGTGGAAGAGGTGGCCGCCGAACGCGACGCTCTCAGAGGCCAGCTGGAGGATTTCCGCACCGTGAAAGCTAGCGAGGAGGCTGAGTGGCGCCAGTTCCAGGTTCCTCTTATTCCCCTCACCCCTCATCCTTTCACCCCTCACCTCAAACGTTCCTGCCTCACCACATGATTGCAGTCGGACCTGCAAACAGCAGTGGTGGTGGCCAACGACCTGAAGCTGGAGGCGCAGTCGGACATCGAGCGCCTCGGCGACGAGAACGCCAGCCTCCGTCTCAAGGTCGCCGCCCTGAAGGAGGAGGTGGAGCGACTCCGTCTCCGCAGCAAGGCCCGCCCCCCGCCCCCCGCCTCCGCCGCCAGCTCCCTCTCCGTCCGCAGCCTCATCGAGAGCCTGGAGAAGCCCTCCACCTCACCCGCCGCCCCCTCCAAGCTCCCCGCCGCCCTCCGCCACTCCACCGATGCTCCCCAGCCCCCTGCCGGCCTCTCCAAGTCCAGCACCAACCTCTCCGGCACCAGCCCCGGCCGACCCACCAGCGTGGCTCTGCCCACCCCTGCCGACTCCGCCAACGGACCCCTCAAACCCGCCACCAGCGACACGGAGCTTCGAAGGGCCGCCGCTCTGGCCACCCCAGCCCTGCCTTCCTCGGCTGCTGCCAGCGTGGGCTCCGACTCTGCGCGCGCCAGCGCTGGACCGATGCATGAGCAGACGCCGAGCGGGCGGCCGAAGGGAATCTTGCTGAAGACCCCGCCCTCCGCGCCCCCGCCCCCCACCAGTCGGAAGGCCTATCTGGATGGGGAGAAGAGGGACCCACTCGCTCGTCTCATGAAGGATGCGCCTAGAGGGTCAAGGCGCAATGCACTCCTCAAGTGGTCGCAAAGTCGCACCGTTGGCTACAATGTGCCCTTTAATTCAGCTTCTTTCTTTCATTGGACTGGAAGTTAGTGGTGGCTGATTTGAGAATGTGGAGATCACGAACTTCAGCAGCAGCTGGAACGATGGGCTGGCCTTCTGCGCTCTGCTACATTCCTACCTGCCTACCAAGATTCCCTATGCTGACCTGGATGCCAAGAACAAGGTTCACTCTTTTTCGCTTGGGAAAAATCGATTCTTTAGAAGTTTTGGATTCTTTGATTATTTATGCTAAGCTTTCATATCATCAGGCCCAGTGAATAATCTTATGTAGCCAGATGAAATTTGCAGCGGCGTAATTTCGAGCTGGCGTTCGGCGTAGGAGCGGAGCTGGGCATAAACTGTGAGCTGACAGCTGGTGAGATGGTGGGCCTGGAGCGCCCTGACTGGGCCTCCATCATGGCCTACGTCACCGAGATCTACAAACACTTCAACTCCCACCAGTAGCCCATCTCCTTTTCCTCGATCTCTATTTATTCCTCACCTCAGCTCCTTTTTGTGCCACCGAAATCTAGCACAGACTATCCCCATGATTCTTCGACCACTTCAGAGATCTAAGCACTTTTTTGGTTGCGTCACAGCCTTCTACTTCTCTACCATCTTTGGCCCACTATATCTCCTTTCGGTCGGAAGTCAGAGATCTTTCGAGAATCTATGCCAGTCATTCATTCCAGCGCTGTTCAACATTGGTTCAGTTACTTTCCCATTGCACTGAATCTATCCGGGTTTCGGCTGCCGCTGCTTCCTGCTTTGCCAGAATTGAGTTGATTTTCCTTGACGCAATGTTTAGGCCAGTCATTCTGCTCTCTCATTTTGCCGCACCTCAACTAAATATGACTTCAACACCCGGAGCAAAAATATGCACCAAAAAGAGCACTGAGAAGCAGAACATGAATCGTTCAGGCACAGGAAGTCTATCACTGGAGTGTTTAGGACAAAAACTCGTGCAGGAACTGGCGCATTGTAGAATCACTAATCTCCCGCTTAGCGTATTGCCCGCTGCACAAGGCCACTTTCATGGCCAGCAAATGCTCACACTACAATGCCACTGCTACTCCTATTGAGAGCATCAATATCCGCCTCCTCTTCCCCGGCCACGACCCCGAGCCCGCCCTCCTCTGCGCCCGCCCCTCCCTCCTCTTGCCCTGCCCGCCGGAGCTGCTGCTGCTGGGAGTTGAGGCACTGGAGCAGGGCCTTGAGGGCGATTGAAGTAGCGTCGGAGGGCGGCGATGACGGCTGGGAACTGAGCCTCGGCGGCAGAGAAGATGTCCAGATATTTGAGGATGTAGGCGCGGAGTACATCGGCGCTCCGTTTGCGTCCCTCGCAGATGGCCTTGAGGTCGGCCTCGAATTCGGCGCGTAGGTTTGGGGCGGCCATGCGGTAGCCGAGGGCCTCGTAGCCCTCCACCAGGCCGAGGCCCAGGAAGCCGGGCATGAAGCGGGCCTCCGGCGTCAGGCCTACGTAGGAGCGCTCCTGGATCGTTGTGATGTGCTGGGCGTGCGTTGCGTCCGTCCCAATGCCTGGCAAGCCTTCTATCTCTTGCACTGAGAGGAGGGGATGGGAGGGGTAGAAGAACCGTGCTTGTCCATGAGGGTGATGAGGTCGGCCTCGGTGAGGAGAGGCGGGGCAGAGGTGCGTCCCTCCTGCACCTCCAGGCTGTCCGGTCGGAAGGTCTCGCCAGGCTGGTAGGCGCCGACGAGCTTGCCGCTCCATTGGTCGAAGGGGTAGATGTCCAGGTAGCCTCTGTCTAGGATGACCAGGCCGGTGGCCAGGAATCCCTCGCCGCCCAGGCGAACATCGACGATGGTTTCGCTGCCTCTGGCGTCCCAGCTGAGCCCGGCCAGGAAGTGTCTGGCCACGAGGTCGAACACTCGCTCCTCCACCCCGTTCAGCCCTGCCGCCGCCTTGAGCGGGTGGATGGGCGGGTGAGCCTGGTCACTCTTTGCTCCTCGACGAGGGTCGGGTCCGCGGGCAAGGACGGCACCGGCGAAGGCCGCGTAGACCGGATCGCCGGCCTGAACCTCCACAAGGCTGGGCAGATTGAGGTCTGGGGGGTAGATGTTGGTCTCGGTGCGGGGGTAGCTGAGGAATCCCTTCTGGTAGAGGCGTTCGGCGGCGGCTAGGGTGTCCTTGGCGGAGAGGCGGAGCTTGCGCACGCCCAGCTTCTCCAGCTCCACCGTGTCCAGCGGCAGCGGGCGCCAGCGGGACTTGGGCTTCTGGCGGACGGACTGGACTCGGGCCAGGCCTCCGCCCAGCTGGCAGAGGGCGGCCAAGGCCTCGACGGCGGCACGGTGGAAGAGGCGATGGCGGGCCCAGGTGAAGTCGGAGAGGACGTCGTCCTTGCGGTGGGAGAAACGGAGCTTCCAGAAGGCCTCCTCGACGAAGTCCGCGCGGGCCTTGTAGCGCTCCACGACGAAGCCGAGGGTGGGGAACTGGCAGGAGCCGTAGCTGAGGACCTTCTGCTGCTGCTGGCCGCCGTCCGCGAAGAGCTGCGGGAGGGCGGGGCGCAGACGAACGGTCTGGAGTCGGGTGAAAGCCGCGCCGGTGCGAAGGTCCAGCTCTGAGCGGGTGAGGACGGCGTCGTTGAGGCGTGCGTCGGGGGCGGCCAGGTTGTTCACGGCCCGCCAGACGGCGGCGGCGGTGATCTCGCTGAAGCGGGCGCGGAGGACGGGGAGGGCGGGGCGGACCTGTTGGCAGACGGCGACGACCTCGAAGCCGATGGCCTCCCCCTCCCGATCGCAGTCCGTCCACAGCACCAGGCGCTCAGCCCGGCGAGCCTGCTCCTGCAGTGTCTGCATGATGGGGAGGTTGGCCTCAGGGCACAGATGGTGGATGGGGGCGGTGAAGCAGTCCTGGAAGGGAACGGCGCCCCAGGACTTCATCTCGGGGCCGAAGCACTGTTCCAGGAGGTGTCCGGAGACGCTGGTCATGACCATGTCGATGCGGCGGCCGGCGAGGTCGAGGCTGAAGGTGTAGAGTTTGTTGTAGGGGCTGCGGCCTTCGCGGCGCTGGGCTGTCCCGCGGGAGAGGAGGGCCGCAATGTTCTTGGCCGCGTCATTCTTCTCCGCCACGTTCAGCCAGGTAGGGGGCATGCTGGCTGAGAAGGAGGGAGGGAGGCTGTCGAGGGGTCGAGGTCGGGGAAGGAAGGTTTAGGAAGAAAGACTCACCGTCACCTCGCTGCAGTCCTCGAGCACTGCAAGGTGAGACTGGGAGCAAAAATGGAAAAGGGGTGACCAAAGATGCTCACCCTGATCAGCGAAGAATTCGCAGGGGCACCAGTGAACTCCGCGAATCAGTGTGGTCAGCTCGCCTGTGCTTTTGCGAATCTGATATCAGGAAGACTGGTTTCGGCTGGGAGATGGGTGGGAAGAGAACTTCAATGAAGGCCTTGTCGTCGGTGGCGTTGGTGACGAGGGTGACGCAGTTCCGGTCAACCAAATCCAGCGCCGCTTCCGTCAACCACTCTCCATGCACTCGGGCCAGTCTGCAGCTCTCTCACTCACTCATTCAACCTTCCTCAACTCAGCTGCTAAGTACCAACCGATCCACGCCACCCTCAACTGCCTGATGCTTTCCACTGGCTATTTCTTGCACTGCTTTCTCCGTCGCGGACTTGACCAGTCCAAGCAGCATGGGATCAGCCAGCCTTCTAGCGCACTGGCCCTGCTTCTGAATCGCAGAGTTTGCGCCGAATTTACCCGCTCACTTAGGGCACCGTGCGCAGTTTGCTTTCATCGCTGCAGGACTGGGCGGCTACGGTAGCCGGCGTGAGAAGGGCTGGAGAGGACAACGGCTGCGTGTGACTGAGGAAGAGGGAGGGAGGCCAGAGACACTGCGAACCAGAACGCCTCTTTCTCTTACCCCTCCTGCATGCGAGGAGGACATGGACGCGATGGCAGCAGGGTGGAGCCATCCCCCATGAGCTCCTCCTCCTCCACTTCCTCCTCATCCTCCAGTCGCCGACGTCCCATCCCACCCAATCATCCGCCCCAACGTCGGCATGCCGGCCCAGGCCGTCAAGCCCCAGCTCCCTTCCCCGCCTCCTTCCCCGGCGCCCAGCCCTCCGGCTCTCACTTCCCTCCGCACCTTCAACACCGCCATCACCACCAGCAGAACAGGCAGAGACAGCACCAGCACAGCCCTGCCAATCCTCATTATGCCCATCGGTTTCTAATCGGCTAGTTTTGATGGGAGATTGAGATAAGATTGGAATGTCAGGGGAAGGCAGGGAGGGCGGATGCGCTGCGAGTCTGGCGGCGAGGCCATCCGCCGGCCCTTTCACCAGCAGGCACTCACTCACTCCGACATCCCCGGCATGGCCTACGACCCCCTACGACGCAAGTACTTCGCCATTAACAAGGCCAATACCTCCCTACCCGTCGGCATCTCAAACCAGGACATACTGGCCAGGCAGAAGGAGCATCTGCGCCTGTTAGCCTCGCTTTTTTCGTGCATTTTTGGTCTCAATTTCCTATTTTATTATTCGAAATGCTGTCTAGAGAATTTTTATGTTCATACAGTTTTCCAACAATTTGAAAGCAATTAATTTGCCGCTTCCAGAGAAATGCTGGGGAAGCCTTTTGGTCGCCTCCAATCTTCGCTCGGCTCAAAAACTTCGGCAATATTTTCTGCCCAACTTGGGGATTCCCATCAACGACGGCGGCTTCCGAGAATTGTGAGATTTCTTCTCGTGAGTGAGTAGGGAAGTAGGTGGAATTTGAGGTGCGGGAAGGGCGTCTATGGGGGATGGGATGCCCGGAGGGGAAGATGGAGGAAGTGGAAGGGCAGCCGGGGCGAGCCATGGAGTCCTGCTGCTTCCTAGAGTCCGGCGGCAAGGGCGGCACCTGCCTGCTCGGCGTCTGGGAGGCTCGCGGAGCCCAACACCTTTACAGCTACAAGGCAGCCTTTCCTCCCTAACCTTTCAGTCATATCCTCCTAATGGGTGGGTGTTGTAGGTGGATGTGGATGGGCGGAGAGCGTCAGAGAGCAGCCATGGTCTGGTGCTGGGTCGGTCGAGCGAGCTGGAGCGAACGCGGGAGAAGGTGGTGGACCTGTGCATGGCGCCGGTGGACTCGTGCGTGACGTGCGTGCTGTACGTGTCCATGCCGGGGGAGGCCAACGCCCCCTTCCGCATCTGCATGGCCCCCGTGGAGGAGCTCTCCAGCGTGGACGACGCGGACATCCTGGACTCCCCCGTCTACAACATCGACTGGCGCATGGCCCGCCATATCAACAGCGTCGCCTGGAACGCCCACAAGATGCGCATGGGCCTCGGCATGGGCGACGGATACGGCCTCATCGTGGACGTCGTCTCCGAGACCGACTTCCGCCTATCCACCCGACACCGACGCGTCTGGGCCCAGCAGTTCTCCAGGGACGGGGACCTCGTCTTCCTCGGACTCAACCAAGGCAGCCTCCTCTGCGCCGACCTTCGCCTACCAGCCCATCACACCGCCTACGCCCTGCCTCAGTCCGGCGTGCACTTCCTACGCATCCTAAACGCCGCCAACGAACAGCTCCTTGCCGCCTCCATGGACGGGCAGCTGGCCCTATGGGATCTTCGCATGCGACGCACCCTACGCTCCTTCCCCGGACACATCAACACTCACTCCAGGGTTATCCCTCTTTTTCTCACACTTCCCTCGCTTGTCTGCATCTTCACTCGTCTACTAGGTGAGTCTGTCGGTGGAGGAGGAGGAGAGTGTGGTGGTGGCCGTGGGTGAGGACGGGACGACAAGGGCCTGGAGTCTGGACACCGGCTCACTGCTCGCTGCCGTGCCCTGTCCTGAAGCCGGCGGTTAGAGCCTCCGACCTCCTCTCAGGCAGTGAAAGGGGGGGTATTTGAAGATGTCCTGCCACGGGCAGCCTACCGGAGCGCTTGGGCCGGGGTGCCTGGTGCAGCTGCGCTCATCCTCGCTGTCCGCAATCATTTCTACACTTACCAGCTCAAATCATAGCCGACTAGAACACCCCCTCCCCCCTTTACTCCCTCCCACAAAGCTGGTCTACTCCGGATGAAGTGCTTTTGAGATTAGAGACTCTATTCGCTGTTGCCTCTCTGTCTGTTGCCGTCTTGAGCCAGGCACGGGTTTGTGGTCGCCGTTTCGATGTCTCACACTCCGTCGCCTTCCGATGCTACCATCCCAATTGTTCTCCCTCCCAATCTGCCAACTCAGCCCATCTCCTCTTCAGTCAAGGCGCCCTGGTCTCAATCTCTCCTGTTGGATTGAAGGTGTCTGCCCAGTCCTCTCCCGTCTCTCCCGGAATGACTCAGGCATTTGCTTCCACCTCCAAAGCCCACTTCAAACCACACCTGAATTACTGCTTCCTCGAAATGATATCAAGGCATTACGCGTTGCTTTATGTAATCATTGATATTGTCCACAATATCGGTCATCGATAGCCGAGCTTTCTGGATACATTCGGTGATCACTTTTGCTTAGAGAATAACTATTGACTTTGTACACGCCTTTGTACAACAAGCATTTTTGCATATTTTCAGAACTGAACATGCAAAGCAGCTGGTTGCTTGGACAGGCGCAAATCCTTTGGAATGAGCAGTAAATGGATGCTTGCGCCGTAAATGGATGCAAATGGGCAGTAAATGGGTGTATGCGCCTAATGCATTTGTCACCTGTTGTAACCTTTCGGATTTGATTCAACTAAATCCTCCCAGTCCCAGACATAGCTTTAGTTACAAATCCCGGGGATATATATGCATAAATCTGCCTTACCAACCTCATGGCTGTAAGGCAATTTTAAACAAAACTTTTAAAGTGCTGAAACTGGAACAAATTTATCAAAACTAGTTTTAACTCGGAGGTCATATTTATGCGGCTTTAGGGGACAAAGTTAAATTTGAAAATGCGGGGAAATCAGTTTCACGACACCAAACACGACCTTGCGGAATCAGGGTAGCGGGGTTTCTGGGTGCAAAGTCAGCGAGCTCTCTTCATTTCAATTCAGTAGGCTCCGCTTGCAAGTAGCCTCTCAGTTGCCGTCTGCAATTTTTCAACTCAAGGGGTCGCAGCGATTCTATAGATAAAGAAAGCAACAGAATGGTTGGCCTTTTTTCCCTTGGTGTTGGAGATTGGTGAGTAAGTTTGATTGGTAGTTCCGGAATCAGTACGACAACGATGTGACAGTGCTGAGTCCTGACGGGCGAATGCGGCAGGTGGAGTACGCCATGGAAGCCGTCAAGCAGGGCTCCGCCACTGTCGGCGTCAAGTCCAACACTCACGCCATCCTCGTCGCTCTCAAGGTTTGCCTCTCCTCCCTCTCCTTTCACCTTTGAGCCTCCTTTAGAGTGGAATGGGTGATTGTAGCGAGTGCCGGGTGATCTGACGGATCACCAGAAGAAGGTGATGCGTCTGGACGAGCACATGGGGCTGTCGATGGCTGGTCTGCTGTCGGACGGGCGGATCCTGGGCCGGAGCATGGAGACGGAGTGCATCGAGTACCGCTGGGCCTACAACAGCCCCATCCCCCTCCGCGTGATGCTGGAGACCCTGGAGGACAAGCACCAGGTACGCACCCAGGGCTACGGGCGCCGCCCCTTCGGCGTAGGCCTCCTCATCGCCGCCGTGGACGACGACGGCACTCACATCCTTCAGACCTGCCCCTCCGGCCACATGTACGCCTGCCACGCCATGGCCATCGGCGCCCGCGCACAGTCCGCCCGCACCTACCTCGAGCGAAACATCACCGCCTTCCCCGACGCCTCCCTCGACCAGCTCATCCTACACGGCCTACGCGCCCTCCACGACTCACTCCCCAACGATCAGCGCCTCACCCAGGACAACACTAGCCTCGCCGTCGTCGCCAAGGACCAGAACTTCTGCGTCTATGATGACCAGGCCGTCCGACGCTTCATCGACCGCCTCAATGACCAGCTGCCACAGCCTGCTCCCGCTCAGCCTGTTCCTTTGCTTCCTTCTACTCCTCATTACCTCCTGCTTATCTTTCTTTATGTTCTTAGGCGGAGGGAGAGGCTGCTCAGGAGGCGCCCTAAGAACGCCTCTATCATCTTCCACTTCATATCGCCGTTCAGAAGTCGCATCAGTTGCTGTTTTTGATTCATAGCCTTCAGTGCTCTCATTTGTCTAGGGTTTATTTTTTGCGGGAATGCGGGAATATGCTTCAAGAAAATGGAATAATCAAAGAAAACAATCAAAAAAGAAGTAAAAGTGCCGAAACAAGAAAACTATGACATCGCGGGCGTTATAAACATTTTACTATTTTAGAAACCCAACATCTAAGGCTGAAACTACGCGAGTCCGAAAATTGTGTTGGCATACATAATACATGGCACTAAGTCGTCGCTTATTGCTCACAAAACCAAATAATTGCACTTAGCAGTTGTCCTCAAAACGAATCAGAGAATATTTTTCAACTCCTCAAAAAGCCTCTCGTGCACAACAAAGGGACGTAAACAATATTCGCCAATTCACTTTGGAAGACATTTGAATTTCTTACAAAAACACTTCTTAAAAAAGAAGAAAATATGAATCATCCTTATGGTTATTTTATCGTAAATTATGTAACAATTTTAATATTTCGTTTTGGGCATGCTAAAGAACTATGGAAAACAATATCAATTACTTTGAAGTCGTCAATTAAGGCCGCCGCAACGAACACGTAGGAATTACCATGTCTTTCTTCTAGGTGAGGTGGCCTAACCCAGCTGTGTAAAAAAATCCTCATAGAATCGAAATTAAGAAATTTTCCCAAACAAACATTCCAAAAACATTGGTGAGTGATTGCGAAGACGACTCAAGGTGAACCGTTTTTGGTAATATCCATATCACTTCAAAAAAGAAAATGTCTTTTTGAACACAGTCGGTCATATATGCAGTCGGGAGATAAAATGGTATCTGAATAGCACCAATAAATGTTTTGGAATTTTTTGCATATGCAACACTTTCCCTGCTTTTTTACAGTCGTTGTTCTGCAATTTCCAACTTTACCTCTCGTTAAATTATTCCTTCCGCAAATTTTCCAACCTAGGTTCATGTTCAACAGACAGCATTCGCGCTTCAATAAATCGGATGAAAAGCCTTTTCAGAATTTTCCTCGCGCTTCATTGCCTGGACTGATGCCACAATTACCCCCCATAGACGCGACTGTTATCCGACTTTCCCACAGTGTCGCCTCTCCACACCTTTGAAAGAGGAAAATGCAAACCTGTTTCAGAGAATGACCATACCACAATGTCTACAGGCAGACTCATTAAGTCCAGAAAAAAAGACTGCATTGGCGGCCCTTAAATAGCAAACTTTCCAAGCCAGACGTCACATTGTATTGGTCTTCCCAGCTAATCCAGCAACATGCTCGCACTGCTCCTCCTCACCCTTCTGAGCCCAGCCTATGGGCAGGGCTGCGACTCTGAGATCAAGGACATGGTCACCTGCTTCGCCAGCGCCGTGGATGCGCTACGGGAGGGCGAAGCCATGGTCAGCCAGTGCTTCGTAGACAAGTGCTGCCCAATTTGCCCACCTAATTGCCTTCGTCAATGAAGGGGCCTCATTTGAGCAACTGCACTGACCCCCTGGCAGCTAGGGCGGAGAAGTTGGAGTGTCGGGCGGGGGTGCTGGAGGAGTTGGTGGGGCCATCGTTGGAGGCCTGCGCGGGGTTCAGCCTTCCGGAAGACCTGCTAAAGCTCAGCCTGGGCTGGGGGCGGGTCATGAAGTACGCGCGCATGGATGAGGCCAAGCTGCGGCGGAAGATGGAGTGGGGCCTACGCCGCTTCTGTCCTAAAGACGACAAGGACGGAGCCCAAGAGTGTCTCCAGGACCTCTGGCAGGCTGCCCAGCAGGATGAGGAGGTCGCCAGCAAGATGGCTACCCTCCAAGATTGCGCTCAAACGTAAGTGCTCAGGATGAAAGCCAATGGAAGTGAAGGACTGGTGGTTTAGGCTGAGCCAGGAGTGTGAAGCTGAAGTGCAGCAGCGCAAAGGCGTCCTCTGCGAGTGTGGAGCGGAGTTGGTGAAAAACAAGGCTATCTTTGATGCCTTTAAGGTGAGAGAAAAGGAAGTGTGCTAGGTGTCTGATAGGTGAATATAATTGATGCAGGACTGCTCGGGCAAGAAGAAGGGACGAAAGGGTGGCGTTGGCAGTCTCCGCCGTCTCCACAACTTCATCTGCAAAGCCTAAAAGCTTCAGCCTCACCAGTTTTTCGATCAAAACCCGAATAAGTAGTTAAAGTGCGCACTATTAGAATGGAACCAAATTACATCATCGCGAGAATATCCATCGAGTTTCAGAGGGAAAAACATATAATCATAAAATATTTTTAGTGACAAAGGCGAAAAGAATACTCCGCCTAATCTTGAAACTAAATTGAAAGAATACTCCGCACAATTCTAATCCAATTTTAACACAACAACTTGAGATGCTCAAATATTTTTTTCATTTTTAAGAATTTTCAAGAAAGAAAAATGGTAAAACATCACTTCAGCACATCTAGCATTTGCCTGAACTCCGCGTTTCCTTTACAAGACATGCTCCAAAAGGTGGCTATTCTTTTCTTGCAGAAGTCTGGTTCAGCCGGTAGTCTCTCGCATATTGTAGCCTTAAATACAGTTTTGTGGGTTGGGCGCGCATGATTTTATAGGTCAGTAAAAACATTTGATCAATGATTCCTTCCTTCCCCAAATTGGACTAACAAAACTGCTGTGGAGGCGAGCCAGTGCAAGCAGCTGGCTGTTTTCCTCGTCCGCGTACTCAGTGGCCAGGGTTACCAGGCCTGTTGAGAGCCTCCTCTGCTTCCCTCTCCTCCATCTCTGTCCCACCAAAAAGGCCCATAGCAGAGCAGAGAATTCGCTCCGCCTCTCGAAGCACCTGCCAATCACCATTTACATCTGCAGCTGCAAAGCTTGACACCAAATACCTCTTCAGTGGGGAGCGTCAATTGCCTGGCCTTGGACACATCCCATTGGCTCTGAAAACATAGGGCTTTGAATGAGGGCAATGAAATGTTGAGTACCTGAGAAATCCAAGAGTGAGAGAGCGCATCATTGGCAGTGCATTGCTCAAGGTGACTGAGAAAGCGCCCAAAAGCAGCGCTGCAGTTCTGGCCTACCGAAGCGTCCAACTCTCCGCCCAGGCTTCAGTTATGTTTTGCTGGTTTTGTCTAGGTGATGACATGGAAAGCAGGCTCACCAGTTCGTCAAAATGACAGCTACAGAGCGTACATCGTGCTTTATCGCCTTACAATACGGTCATTTGCCAATGAACCGAGCAAAGAAATTATCAAGAGATTACCCTCTCCACATTGCCCTTCTCCACCTCCCAGAAATAACAGCTTGCTCCAAAGTCGCCCAGCTTCAGTCCACTGCCTGGCCCATTCTGCTTCAGCTGCACACATATGCTCTTCACATCAAATTCTCACGTTAACCAAAGCCGCCCTACTTACCAAAATATTCTGTGCTCTCACATCTCGGTGCAAAATGCCTGTAAAGTGTGAAAAATTGAGAAATGTTTCCTCGACAAATACGGCCAGCCAACTTCTGGCGTGGAGAAAGTGAAGCGCGGAGAGCAACTGAATAGCCACCAGTTTGCAGTCCTTTTCGGAGTAGGGCCCGTAGCAGAGGAGGTCTTTGGCCAGGCTTCCGCCGGGCATGAACTCAATGACCAGAAAGCTGGCCGAAGCCTCCTCGTACACCGCCTCCATCCCTATTATGGCCGGACATCTTCCGCTCAGCTTTTGTAACATTTCTGCCTTCAGTGCAAGCCCTTTATAGAGTAGGCCAGTTGGAGAGGCGTTTGACCTCTTTGAGCCTAGAGGAGCGATTGAAGCTCAGAGTCAAGGGACTGCCTCCGTCCCGGCATACCTTGATGGCCACTGGAGATGCGTCCGACTTTCGACTGCCTCTCAGCACGCTCCCAAAGCCGCCTCTCAACCAGGTGAACTTTACGTTTTCATCCCTTCGCAAGAAAAAATTGCCTGGCCAGCTCTTCATGAACGAGATAGTTTGAGAGCAATTTTTGAGGAAAAGACATGAGGCGCTTTCTCACTGAATGTTTTTCCAGGTTCTTGGTGACATTACAGCAGAAAAGACGGCACTCCACCTGCTTTGTCCCTTGCTAAAACAATACGTAGATTCTTTTCTTTGCGAGTTGATGAATTGATGTGCTATTGCGAAACAAACGACTTTTTATGTTTTATGCTACATTTTGTATTCCTACAAGGATATAATGCTATCAAAACCATTATGTACAGAGTTATAGAGCCGTTAAAATACCTAAAGTTAATTGCTTTGTAATTTCGCGAAGGAAACTTCAATTCAATGATTCAAGAAACAATGATACGTTGAAAGCAGAAACAAATAGTAAATCACATTAGATTTCTTGAAAAAATATGATGCATGTTAGAACTGATCCTCAGTGA
>JASANA010007170.1:0-31445 GCA_030248095.1 Ptycholaimellus sp. GST1_10
ACAGATTACAAAGCTATTTCATATATTTTGTTTGTTATAGATTTTCCAAACAATCAGAATTTACCGTAACAAAACACATCGTAGGGAAATATCGCTGATCTAAAAATTTCTGATCTCAAAAGTCTGAGATGAGGAGTTGATTCCCAGAACTAGTTAGTCCCAGGTCATCGAGTGATTCATTACCCACATATGGATGTCTTTCTTCATAAATTAAAAGGACCGCCTCTTTCACCTGCAAAATTTAAAAAAAACATTTTCTTGGAAACTATTCAGGGCATGCGTGGGAGGCAGTGCGACAACGCCGCCAAGCCCTGGCCAGGGACATAGGTCGCATCCTCGGCTGTCCTTCGCCCCTCCCTGGACGTCCGCTCCGCTTGTTGCTTTCATTTTCCCTTTTGTTATATTTAGGAGAGGACAATAAACGAGCTTTGTTTGGGTGGGAAAAATTAGGCCAAAAACATTCAGTCAATTGTTTCTTCCTTTCTCCCATCCCAACCAGAGATCGCCGACTGGCAGGCATCTCCGAGAGGTGCGCAACGTGGACTCAGCCCGCCTCCGCTCTTTCCTGGCCCAGCTGGGTGTTCTGCCATCTGAGGAGCGCAGTCGTCTGGCCTTCTGCCGCCACTTCCTGACAGGGTGGCTCCGCACCGCTACAGCTCTACTCGCCTTCCTTCAGCCGCATTTGTCTCTTTCTATCTCCCACTTCTGGCCATCGACCTAGTCAACCTACCCCCTTCATCAAATGACGATTCTAATAGAACTGATCCCTGGGGACGGGACGGATGATTGTAAAATTTTCACGCACCAGCAATCCTCAGTCCTGTCCGCTGGGATCAGTTCTATTAGAATCACCTTCCTGATAGAGCAAAGTGGAAGAATGATTGTCAGTGCGGAGGGCAGCCCAGCCAGAGCCGAGACGGTGTTGCGACGGGCACGAGTGGCGCTGGACCTGGGCTCCAGGTGGGACTGGGCTGCGGCGCTGGCCTTTGCGGAGCGTCTGAGGCCCGGCCTGGTGCACAGTCTCTATGCACATCGCATTGCTTGATAGAATCTCGCAGAACCTCCTGGTATTCACTGCTAGCAAGTTTTTGATGCAGTGATTTGGTTGGTGATTGTGATTGGACCAGGGCGGATGCTGGTGCCGTTTGTCGTTTTTCTCGAAGCTTGGCTTATGCTACGCCTGTGCTGTGATGTGCTTGCTGTGCCTGGGAAAGAAGTGGAGGAAAGGAAGGCTTGGCCAAGTGGGCTTGTCAGTAGAGGTGAGTTGTGGAGAGCAATGCAGATGCGCGAAAAGAAACTAGAAAAGTTTTGGAGGAGAGTATGCTCTTGAGAGCTAGCTGAACCAGAGGGCGCCATGATTGTAGTGTAGCTGAAGCAAAATTTTCGTCTGCATTCTGCACGCAATTGTCCCAGGCTCAAGGGGGACACTAGAAAACAAAACTACTAAACAAGCAGCTATCAGAATACAGGCTAATAGTTGGAGGCGGATCAACAGGGCGGCAGAAGAGAAAAACTACGCGCAAGAATAGCTGGTAATGTTATGCTTTTCTTTAGACAACGTCTGACGTTGATTTCACCGCGTCAAGGCAAAACCCAGGCCTGGAACTGGAGAGAGAGATGCAGAAGCCTATACAGAACTAACAAGCTAGACACTCCGAGGGGTATATCACCGAAACACATCCAGTCCACCAGGAGAAAAAGTCGCACTGGGCTCAGTTGTCACTGGCAAAGGTGTGAGGAGGCCAGAGGGTGAAGAAACGCATCATAATGCTCGTCTAATCCATTTTGGGCAACCGGTCTCACTGTTTGGCAGCTAAACACCGACTCTTGGAGCAAACGGGAGTGGGTGCTGGCTTTGAGGAGCAGCGAAGCTGGATGGAGGCTTGAGCCTTGGTCCAGGGGGTTGTGGGGGGTGGATGTGTGGGGTGGCAAGACAGGGCTGGGTGCTGTGTGAAGATTGTGCCAGAAGCGCGCGCGGGTACATATGCAATGCAGAGGAGAATGCCGGTTTGGCGAGGCGCCAGAAAGGTGAGGCGAGAGAAGTGTAAACGCAATTTGGCGGCTTGAAGCCGGGTGGGGCTGGGGAGGGGTGGCAAAAAGAAGGGGGCTTGTGTGAAAGCGGGGCTGAACTACCTGCAGGTCCTCGCGATTTAAGTTTGGAGGGCAAACGTGTTAGCACCGGGGCAGAAGAGGAGGAGCCGCACAAAACTCCCTCCCCAGAGAGAGAGAAGGAAAGGCGAGAAGAGGGAAGCCAGAGAGAAGCGTCTAGCTGGGCATAGCCGTCATCGTACCCAAGGTGCAGCGGAAACGGGTGGGGGAGTTGGCTTTCAGCACGGGGAGGAACAAGAAGGTCACGCCTGCAGGCGTGGAGCTTTGCTCCAACTGAAGAGGCAAGGTGGTGGGAGGGGACTGATGATATTCAGGTGCAGGGGGTCGGCGGAGAGATCAGCGAATGGGTAGAGCGGTTTGGGGGCAAAGGCAGGAGGCACTGGGAACGGGCTGCTCTTCGCAAGAGCTGCGTTTAGCGTGAAAGCCTGGTCTGTCAGGGTGGCTCAGTAGTCGCGTTTAGGGAGCATGAAGGACTCTTGGCCGGTGTGAGCCCCGGTAGCCCCTCCGGCGTACTGCCGAATGTCGTCCAGTCGGATGAGGGAGGTGTAGGGAGCACTGCAGCGAAAATCTCTAAGTCGACGATTGAAGGAGGGAAGAAGAAAAGGAGGCACCTAGGCGGGAAAGCAGAGGAGGCAGCGCCGTGAGCAGCAGCAGCCTGTCCCTTGGCGAGGGAGTCGTAGGCGGAGAAGTAGGCGGCGGTGGAGGCGGCGGCGGCCCGGTTGGCGGCCAGGGCCGGCGCACTAGCGTTCGCAGCCCGCGCCGCCATGGACCCCGTCAGCGCCGACAGGGCATTGAAGCGGCTGAAGGCGGAGGAGTCGGGCGGGGAGGAGACGACCGGCAGGGCCGCCCCTCCACTGCCCCCGCTGCCCGGGTAGCCGCCGCAGTTCTGGCTGCTCACAGCCGGGAAGGCTGGGCCGGGGAAGCTGGAGAAGCTGCAGGAGGAGGGGAGTGAGGAGGGGGATGGAGGGAGAGGGAGTATTAGAAGTGGACCTGTACTGGAGAGAGGGCGAGGCATCGCCGCAGCTGTCCACGATCCCGTGAACGGCACAGATGTGCGCAGAGCCAGAGTCCCTGACGACGGGGCCAGTCCAGGAGGCCACCTGAAATGGGGGTGGGAGGGGTAGAGAATGGGAGGAAGAAGAAGAAGGGGAAGGGTACCTGATCATCGGAGCGCATCATCTCCCGCAGGCGGATGTCCCGATCGCGACGGTCAGAGTGCTTGGTCATGTGCTTGGCGAGGTAGGTGGCCTGGGTGTAGGACTTGCCGCAGTAGGGGCAGATGTGGATCTTCAGGTGCTTGGACTCCTTGTGCTTCGGGATGTGGTCCAGCAGCTCCTGCTCTTGGGCAAAGCACTGCAGCCAAACACTTCCTTTCCCACAAGGAAGATGCACAATGATTGATTGCAAAGGTTGCAGAGTGAGGTGTACTGAAGACTTCTAGGTGCCCTTAGGAGAGCCTAAAGGGAGGCGTATGCGAAGCGTGCCTTGTAGCAGCTGTTGCACTTGAATGGTTTGTCGGCCTGGTGACAACGACTGTGGCTCTGAAGGTTGGAGAGCTGGCTGAAGGCCTTTTCGCAGCCAGCGTAGCGGCACTTGTAGGGCTTCTCGCCCGTATGGGTGCGCAGGTGCTGTTGGAGGTGGGACAACTGCGTGAACTGCAAGAGTTCTTCAATCACGCCAAGAAGTAGGGCGAGGGTTTGAAAGGGTGACCTTGCGTCCGCAGTACTGGCAGGGACCGAAGGGCTTGATGCCGAGGTGGATTCGCATGTGCTGGCTCAGGTACGAGGAGTTGGCGAAGGATTTGGGGCAGTGCGTGCACTTGTAGGGCTTGGCCTCCCGCATGTGCACCTGCGTGTGGATCTGCAGCTCTGCCTTCGACTCGAACATCTGCAACAGAACATCTACTTTTCTTGTCTCCATTAATTTTCTCGACTTTTCAAATGCTCTTCAGAGAATGAGAACCTGCTGTGTTTGAGCCGGCAGCGGGGGGAAACTGCAGGGAAATAAGGCCATCTCATGGACTTCTTTTCCGGCCCGGCTTCTTTTTACAAGCTTCAAAAGAAGTGCGAAAGGGTGGCGACGAAAAAAGCCTAAGCCTTCTTCCTTCGAGATCATTTTTAGCGCAAGCATGCCCTCTTAGCCTCAATGTCTCAAGTGGAGAAAAATAGGAGAGCAGTTTTTTTGAGCTCGAAGAGAGAATATGAGGAAAGGATGAGGGTGTTGCAAAGAAAGCGCGGTGAAGACCCTGAATCGAGGCAGTAGGAGGGGGTAGGGGGGGCTGAGGCCAATGTTTGAGTGTCCTGCTCTCATCCCCCTCCCTCAAGTATTCGCCAGCTAAAGCCAGCTAGCTCTCCAACCTTTCCGCGTTTAAAAAAATCAGGGGGAAAGGCACACGGGGGTAGAGGAGGCACAGGAGAGGGCCTAGAAAACATCTGCGAGCTGCCTCCTCACTTCCCACACACAGCCCCCACCTCATCCCCCCTACCTCCACCCACGCACCCTGGAACACCTTCTCCAACTCTCCCTTCTACCCCTTGCCTCACTGCCAGCCATGGATAGGGGCAGGCGTCCCATTAAATGAGCCTGAGAAATCAGCTGGGAGGACCCCCTCCAATCCTTCTAATGACACATCTCGTCCGGCATTGTTGCAGTAAGGTAGGGACTCATTTACCGCCAGTGCCTATCAGCCCCGCAGGGCCTTGTTGCAAAGAAGCTGAACCTCATCTCCGTTGGGCCAGCTAAGCGTTCGCTGCGGAAACTGGGGTAGAGTCTGTCCGTAGGTCTGAGGGAAGGGCAGCTGATGCTTGTCCTTGTCCTTGTCCTTGTCCTCCCCAGGGTTGCTGGGAGCAAAGCGGCAGGCAGGCAGCACCGTGGCGCAGGGATAGGCCATCGGGAGGTGAGAAAAGTTGAAAGTGAGGAGGCTGCTCTGCCTTTCTGGGGCCATAAAGGGTGTCAAGGCTGGCCATTGGCGGTACAATAGGGGGACAGTGGGTCCATTCCGCTTAGTCCGCCGGCCCTGATGCAAGGTGCCCTTTTTCCCATCCAACCCCTTTTTCCCGCCTAGTTCAGGGGGTGGCCCAGATTCTGGGGGACACGGCGCCTAACTGCCCCGCTCCCAAAAACCCCTGGCCAGACTTCTTCAGAGGAACATCAGAAGAAGGCCAAGTTCTTTCCCCTTTCCTCCTACAGGCTTCCTGGGGGTGAGGGGTAGAGAAGAACAGGAAGGATAGATGCAAGAAGATGGCAGAAGGAAAGAAGTAGTAGAAGAAGAGGAGGATACCGCAGTGCAGAGTTTGCAGGGATAGCGACGGCCCATGGCAGAGAGGCCGGCGGCGGCGGGCGGGAGACGGAGATGGGGATGGAAGAGGGCGTTGGCGGACTGGCCGCCGCCCCCTCCACCGCCCATCATCCCGCCGCCGCTGGTGGACGGCAGGCCGGTGGCGGAGCCGAGCTGGGCCAGCGCCCCCGCCGGGTCCCCGAAGTTGAAGCCCGACGCAACTGCACCAGGCTCACTCATCCACCATTCTGGATTGTTTTTGCGAAAATGGAGCAATTGAGAAACGGAACAATTATTTCTAGGTCTAAGTTTGAGCCTAAGAATGAACTGAAGCAAACCTAAGCAGAAGTCATTTGGTTGAGAAATAACTGTTCCGTTTCTTAATTGTTTAATTTTCGAAATTTCCCCACTTTCTTGAGAGGCAGAAGGAGGTGGGATTGAAGTGAGGAGCAAACTGAGATGGTGCTGTTCGAGTGGGACGGCGGGTGTCAGTGGACCGGAGGGCGCCGTGGCCTGGGAGGCTGGCGGGGAGAGATGGTCGGAGGAGGCGGCAGAGGCGGGAGCATGACCGCCGCCGGGTGTGGCCCGCTCTCCGCTCCCGCTGGAGGAGGTCGACTGGCTGCGGCCTACGGAGCCCGCGCCGCCGCCGCCGCCAGAGCCGCTGCCGTTGCCGCCAACTAAAATTAAATTATTAAATAATTTCAAATTTTTCCAAAAATAAATTTAGATGTTGCAATATTTTTTAGTTTTAGTTTCAGCGTTTAGAATTCTTTAGTAGGAAGTTCTTGAACAAATTGTACAATTTTATGAAAGCAATGATTAGAAATTTCGAAACATATTTCATATTCTGACCGAAGCAAACGCTGCTGAAGTACCAATAAATCGGAAAAATATGAAAAACCTAAAAATGCTGCTGAAAGATGAGCGAATGGCGAACCTTGCTGCTGATGCTGCTGCTGTAGCTGTAGATGGCTGGAGTAGAGGGCGGCGATGGGAGGAGCAAGAGCAGCAGCCAGCCCGCCGTTGTCCGGAGCGCTGGGCGCCGTTGGACTCGTCGGATCCGAGGCTCCTTCAGGATAGCTGCTTTCTGCTGCAATCTCTTCATTTCCTCCTCCACACTTTTCGCATTTTATTGGTGGAGACTAAATTCCAAATGTCACTCAAAATATGTTTCGCATAAACGACAAACTTTTGACGCAGAGCAGCGTGTCCGACGCGTGTTCTGTCATGTGAACTGCCGAGAGAGTTTCTTTCCATGCAAGCAAAAACTGAGGCTGGGCGCAAAAACAAGCCAGGGGGTGGCTGGGAAGACTGGCGAGGTAGAAAAAAAGCCTCAACGGATCGATCCTTCAGCTGCCCAGCCCCCCTTTTGCTGGCAAAAACACCAGCCCGCAACTGCTCTCATCTGGAACCGTCCCTTTTTTGCCTCCACACCCATCCTGATGCTTCTCTGGTCGCTTTTTTGCCTCACTGCCTGCTTGTTGGGGCATTTTTTGGGGCGAGCCAGCAAGACTGGGGAAGCGTATTTATGGATTGGAGTAGGGGCGTCTAGTCATATGAGCTGGGTGGAGAGAGAGAGGAGAAGAAAGGGCGGGGCTGGTTTGAGGCCCCAGGGGCCCTGGCTGACTGGACAAGGCCAGGGCTGTCTATTGTGCTGCAATGGGGGCGCCCCCACTGCACCTTCCTTCCCCATCGCGACATCCAGGAGCCATGCCCTCTCCTCCCGTACTGTACTCTCTCCACCACCCCCAACACCTGATTCCTGCCCTTCCCATTCATCGCTTTTTGCTTCCTCTTTTGCGTTGAATGCAGCTGAAGCCAATCTATTCCGCAGCCTTTTTGACGGAGGTGGGAAGCAGGTGAAAGTGTGAGGTTCCACAATAAGACAGAGATGACTAACGACGCAGTGAGTCAGAGCGTTGCGGCAGGGTGTTCATGGTGAGGTTCATGGCCCGAGGGGCGGCGGAGGCTTGGGAAGGAAGGCGGTGTTTAGCGGCCACCACGCCGTTGGAAGGCTGGAGCGGCTGGAGAGCCCTGCAAACCGCAAAGACTTGCGCAAGAAACAGCCCTCCTGCTTGCCCAGCTGTGGAAGGGCAAGAAGCGTTTTGGCGCGGAGCTGCTTGCCTAATTATCCAAGGACCGGTTTCACAGGCCTCCGCCCCTCCCTGCCCCAAACACCGCCCAGCCCTCCAAGGCTGCCGCTAGCCTCCTTTCCCGCGCCCCGTCCTGCGCTTTCCCAAGCAGTCTAGACTCATCGGGAAGACCAGGAGGGGGGCAGGGCCCAAAAGGGCTTCCGGCTTGGGGGGCGGTGAAAAAAGAAGGTAAATGTGCGAAAGTGAGGGCTGGGAAATAATGGGCGCAATTGAGGCAGAGAGAAAGGCAGGGAGAGCCCCCGCCCGTCTGCTTTAGCTCAAGCCACGTGGGCGTCTGAGGCCTGAAGGAAGGAGGGGGCTAGACAGAGAGGAGGACTCTCTGCTAGAAGACTCTGCTCACCTGTGCCTCACCTGACCTGCCCTTTTTGCCGCCTGCCAAGTAGGCTGAGGATGGGGGGGGGCTGGGTTCAGAAGGAGGATAGTGCCAGAGCACCCAAACACGGCAGTCACGCAGCAGTGTCGTGCTCAAGTCCCCCCGCCTTCTACTCCGAGTAGGGGGGCCCTGTAGGGCTTTGGCAAAAACCCGCCGTTGCAGAGAGGGAGACAAAGGGCAATTACCTTCCCACCTCCACTGTGCCTCTCTACCCTAGCACCAGGGGTAGAACCTTGAGGGGTGGGGGAGGGGTCTGGAGGGGGCAGGAGGGGAGACTCCATCTCAGGGTCGGGGGCAGGAGGTGGCCTGCTTTACAACCCGGCGAGACCTCATTGTGGCCATCCGAATGGCCGTTTTTGCGCCTACTGTAAGGGGTTAGGAGAGAGGCAGTGAGGGTTTGCAACGGTCTCTCCGGACAGAGTGTGGAGGAGGAAATGAAAGCCGGGAGAGGTGAGACAGGTGGCTGGAGGGGAGGGCTGGCAAAAAAAGGGGGCCCGACGTCTGGCTGCGAATGTCGCATCACGCTATGGATTTGCGGATTAATAAAGCCCCACTGAAGCATCCATGACAGAGCATCCTGCACAAAAAAACTGGCAAAGGAAGCCTGAAAAATGGGCCCTGCAGATGGTTGGGAGAGGCAAAAAAAGAGGAGTTCAGAAAAATGAGGAAAGAAGGCCAACCGTCAACTTTGGTCGCTGTGAAGGTGGAGCAGGGTTGGGCTGGGCCTTTGGAAGGCCGTGACTGCCGGGGGGGTTCGCTTGGAGGTCCACTGCCGCTCACTGCCCCACGCCCAACCGCACTTTATCGTCACCACTCCAGGTGACGGATGAAATTCTGCAATATTCCGCTATATATTATCATAAAATTCGGCCTTAGATTATCATGAAATTCGGCCAGAAATTCTGTTCAAAATTGTAGTGGAATTTTTTCAGAAATTCTGATAAAATTCTGCCAAATGCTCGCGCAGAAAGAACTGGGCCAAAAATCGCGGGAGCAAAAGCGGCGTAAAGCCTGAGCTGCTATGAAGCTGTGCTAAAAAGAACGGGGCCGATTTTACAACGCTCACCTGCTGCCCTCCTATATAGACTGGCCTGTTGGATGCGGGGGTTGTTGAAAAAGGCCCTACCCCCTCAGCCTTCTGCAACCCGCTTCAATCTCACTCCATCACTGCGCCCCCGCAACCCTACACAGCCCCCGGAGGCCCCCACAAAAACGGGCTCATTAAGGCAAGGGCACCAAATGTCAGGGAGCGTTGCCAACTGTTGGCCTGTGAGGGGAGAGCAGATGGAGAGAGGTAGAGCCAGCCTGGGCGCAGCCTAAAGAAGGCAATCAAGGAGGCCTCCTAGGCTCGATTAGGGGGTCTCAACCCCAAAAAAGGCCAATTATTAGCCAGCTCCTTCTGGGGAGGCTCGTACCGTAGGCCACAGTGGATGAGGCAATGATTCGGCTGTCTGGCTGGCTCTGTGCAGCGGGCAATCTGGCCAGGGACTGAAGCCAGCCAAGCGGAAGACTGGAAGCCCGTCTTCCTATAGGGAGGCGAAGGCTCCTTCTGTTGACCCAGTCTGGGGACAGCTCTGGCCCTCCTATGCCCCGACAGAGCACCCCAAGAAGCGCCGCAACCACAGACACACACATGGAGAATGGGAGGCAAAAAGCAGGGCCACACCAGCCCGCGCGTTCTTCTAGGGGCACAGGAGAGGAGGAGAAAGGAGGTGGGAGGGGGGCGAGTATTTTATTTCCGCAAGAAAAGGGGGCATCGTGCGCGCGCGCGTTGGAGACGAAGTGGACGATGGCTGTGCGACGCGTCTCCAGAAGGCAGGGGGCGGGTTTTTGCTCCCTCCCCCCCCTCCTCCCCCTTTCTGCACACTCACTGCACCCTCACCCCTTTCTCACACAGAGAGAGAGCCCCTCCCCCTTCTCCTCCTCCAATCCAAGACATCCTCCTCCCCCCACTGCCCTCACCTTCCCTCCCCACTCGTCTCTCGGTTAACCCTTTTGGACTGCTGCTGAGGCCTCTGGAGACAGGATTGGCCAACGATGCGCCTACACCCTCCCCCCGCCTGCCCTGTGCAGAAAAAACCACGCCCATCTCTCGGCCGGCCCCTGCGCTCCCCTCCCCTTCCACTCTCCCTCCGCCACCTTCCCCGCCGCCGACTCTCCTCCCTTTGCCTCCCCGCCAATTCTCCATAAATAGGCACACAGCCCCGACAGGCCTGATCATTTCCTTCCCCATTCATTCCATTCCTCCTCCCCCCCTCCCCTCCAGCTCCCTGCCACTCTTGAAGCTTCGTCAAAGGAACAGATGCTTCTTCCCTTCTCCTTCTTCCTTCACCCCTCCTCTTCCTGCCCCTCCCTTCTCCACCCCCTTTCCCCCAGACACAATCGCGGCCGCCGTTTCTCTACGACTCAAGAAAGGTCTGCTCCATCATTCGCCCCCTTTTCTTCCCCGCTCAAAAGGGGGCTGCCGCCAGGACAGCAAAACCCCGCCCGGCCCCATCCTATCGCGTCAGAATAAACCCCTGCAAAAAGCACGGCGGCCCGTTTTTGGACGGAGTGGGCGGGGCTGGTGACCTGGTGGAAGAGAGTGCGTTGGCCCCGTTGGCCTTCAAAAAGCGCAAGAGAACCCCTCCATTACCCCAGCTCTGCCTACAAAAACAGCATCACACTGCATACGCACTATCGTGCCCACTAGACTCGCATCGAAACCTGCGCCACTTTCTAGTCCAAATACAGCAAAAACCCAGTTTGCAATGGCACTGATGAGAACGAATTTGCCAACCAGCTGAAGTATTTGGCCAATCTGGGCTGAGAATTTAGCCTGAAGTATACAGCTCCGGCGTTGATACAAAGCCCAAGGATGGAGGGGTGGAAAAAAGGCACAACAACAGCCATCTTTCAGACTGCCTGTCTCTTATCAGGCAGGGCGCATCTAACAATCCAAAAGAGAGAGGCAGCAGAGATTTGCCCTGTCCTTACCGTAGTGGGAGGGGTGCAGTGCAGCGCGATTCTTTCAGTCACACTGCAACCTCCAAAAACGCCAGAGCAGAAGAAGGAGGGAGGGGAGGAGGATGTGAGGGTTTTGCTGGTGCCTTCCCAGGGGCCTCAAAAAAGCCCTTGCCCATCCTTCCCCGGTGGTCCCCGAAAAGGAGGAAGAAGGTGGCCCAGGGTCAGCTTTTTCAGGCCGCGTAGTACGCCCTCCTGCTTTTTGCGCTCCCAAAGACAGCGCGAAAATGGCGGCCGAGGTGTGTGCTGGAAAAAATACGCGCCCGAGCATTTTTGGGGGGCTGGAGAGAGAGTGTGTGGCTGTTTTTTGGCCAGCGCGGCCCAAAAGAGAGACGGGGAGTGTGTTGGAGAGGCCGGTTCTGCAGAGAGAGAGTTGGGGTCGCGGGGGGGGACTCATGCATAGGGTTGGTGCGTCCCCCCTCCTCCTTTGCTAGGAAGGAGGGCGTTTTTTACGAACGAGTTTCGCGGGGTGCCCATTTTTTGGCGTAGAAGACAGGTGCCTCCACGGCGAAGCGCAATGCACCTTCCCCCATATGCACTCTTTCTCTCCTCCTCCCAACTCCCGCCAAAAAGAGTACTAGGAGGAAACCCGGGGAGTGAAAAATTTCTGTCCTTCAAAAAGGGGAGCGAAGGGGGCAGGTTTTGCAGACGCTTTTTTGCACACACGCATATACGCAGGCCTACGCATACACACATTGGAGAGAAAGGAGGAGAGTCCAAAAGGGTCGGAGGGGGGTTGCGTCGGGCTCAGGCGTTTTTTCTGCCCCCACCCTAGCCGCGGCGTTCAAGGTCGAACGAATCCTCCATCCTCACCCCAGCCCACCCAACCTCAACCCCCCACCCCCCACACAACCTCAGAACCTATCGTCCTTTCATGAAGGCTCTTTCTTTCCCCCCTCCCCCAATGCATGGCCTCCCCTGTCCCTGAAGCTGGCGGCAGCAAGAAAGCGCTAGGCGTTTTGCCTATGCATAAATAGTGGGGCATAGAAGGTGGAGGAGGAGGAGAGGTGGAAGGGGCTGGGTGAGAGTTTGGAAGAAGAAGGGAGTGGGCGGCGTGAGAAGAAGAGGGGCGGGCGCGGAGGAGTGGAAGAAGGGAGGGGAAAGGCTGGAAGTGGCGGGGAGGAGGCGACAGACGCATTCCCATTCCCTCGATTGAAGAAGCCAAGGGGGACGTCGCTGGAAAACCAGAAGGACCGCGGAGGAGAAGAGCTATGGGCAGGGAAGGCTCTGCTGGCGAAGCAGACGATGTTTTGCACCCTCTGGAGGCCCACTCCCATGCCTGCCCCCTAAGCCCTCACACACTCTCCCCACCCCACCCCACACCAGCAACAGCAGCGGTGAACGCAATAGAGCCTACCTTGCTCCCCCCTCTGCCCCACCCCAAAAAACGCCCGCACCCCTTCCACCTCTACCCATACAGCCCCCTCCTCCTCTTCTCCTCGCACAACCAGCCCTTCGGCACAGCTGTTTTTCGCCACAAAAAAGGCAGCGCCAGCCTCTCCCACCTCCAGCGCTCTCCAGTTGCAGGCCCCCTTCTCCCCTACCCTGCACCTCACCCCACCTCCTTCCCAGAGCCAGCTACATAATACACCCTCTCTGCTTGTGGGAAGAAGCCCAGACCCCCCAGACGCCCTCCAGAGAGAGCGTCAAAAGCAGCAGATGACTTCCACCAGCAGAGCGCAATCCTCCCGACCGGCAGAGGCGCGCGCCTCTGAGGCTCTTTGCGAGGCGGAATGTTGAGGGGCCTGTTGGGGGGCTGAGGGGAGGGGAGACCACCCAGGCAGGTGATAAAGCCGCCCTTCCCCGCCGCGACAAGAAGCCGACGCACTCATTTGCCCTAATTGCCAGGCCCCGCACTCTACCCACCCACCTACACCTACACCAGGCCTAGGACCGAATCACGGCCCTATTCACGCTGATTGCCACCGTGTCTCTCTCTCCTCCTGCGGCAAGAAGAGGCCCAGGGAATGTCAGTGAGAGCTCGCATTAGCCTAAGCACCCACCAGCTCCTCAATTAGCCTCCTCTTCAGGACTCCCCAAGCTTTGCGCCAGACGCGGCAAGAAGCCCCCCAAGCACTGCTCCGCCCCCCAAGCCATCTGGCCAAGGGGCAGTGTGTGAGTGTGTCTGGGAACTGCAGTGAGGGCTTATGACTGCACAAAGGAGGGGCGAGGGAGGCCCAGGCACTCGTCCCCTGCACTGCCGAGCTCCACTGACCCACAAAGACGGGGCGCAGTTTTTGCCCCCAGCCTCCCCAGCGGACCATGGGAAAGCCTGAGATTGGCAAGTCAAAGAAGTGCCAGCCGTCCCCCTTACACCCCCATCAAAAGTATGCCAGCATCCCTCCCCCACACAGCCCCCCTCAACCTCCCCCTCAATAAATACGGCGCTGGACAGGAGAGCGCAGACGGAGGTGTGATTTACATGAACTCCCATCCCCCCGCGTCCCCTCGCAGCCCTGCCAGCTCAAATGATAGGCACCCTTGGCCTACAAACCCTCCGATTAATTCATCACTCACCCTCCCCCTACCTCAAGAGCTTCCCAGCCTCGCACTCAAGCTGGGGGGAGTCGCTGAGGCGACGTTTGAATGCAGCTCCCTGCCTCAACTTACAGCTGCTACTCTCGCCCAGGAAGATGAGCACAGTAGGAGCGGAGATAGAGGTAGCAATGGCAGGGAGGGGGCTGGGGGTGGGTGTGGCCTTGAGTAAAAAGCGGAGAAGAAGGGGCCTCCCTGGGGGTAAGGCCTAGGCTCACGTGAGCCCTCTAGGCCACCCTAACCTCTTCGTAGCACCTTTGCTTCATTTCTGGGCCCAATTTCTTTCCTGCCCTATTTTCAATCGCCATAAAAATAGCGAAACGAGGAATGGAAATAAGGACATCAACGGCGGCTATTTACCGGGCTTTTAACTGATAAGGACCAGCCTAACTGGGCACAGAGCATGAGATGCGAAGTTGAAGAATGGGAGGCAAAGAATAGGGAGGACCACCCAGAGAGGCCAAAGATGGGCGGCGAAGAAGCTCATATAGGCAGGAGGAGGAAGCGGGGGAGAAGAGGGGGAAATCCCTGCAGATTGGCTGGAAAAAATGGGCCTACTGGGACCTCCCATTTTTTCTCCCCCCTTCCGCCGGCAGCCGGGTGGATGGGAGAAAAATGCTGCACATGTGTGTGCTCCACGAACTTGCCCCCCCCCCTTTCTCCTCTCACCCCCCCTTACACAGGGGAAAAAGGGCGAAAGCTCCACGATCGATTTCGGCGCCTCAGAAAAAAATGAAACTCTTTCTGTTGTCCTTGAGACGCTTGATTCGGCCTCGCGTTAACCATACTGAAATTTTGTCGAAAAATGATTTCATTGGAATGAATATGGCTGAATCATAGGCCTTGACAACACCAACCAGGAACTACATCTCGCATAAATGACAAAAATATTGCAGACCAGGAACAATTACAAGCTGTCTAATCACGATCCAGGTGAACTATGATTATGGTTATCTTTTAGGCATCAAATAGGAAGTTAGTAAAATTGATGAGAAACGAAAGGCATTGAGACTTTTCTTCCTGGTTAAAATTCGCTCCTTATGCAGCCTAACCTTCGTCTTATTCTGTTATCTAAACTGTAGAAGACATCATTATGCAGCCTAAAATGTTGCATTATTTTCAAACCCCTAAAAAAAGCTCTATAGCAGCATGTCTGCCAGGCACGAGACAGGATGACCTATATTAAATCCGCCTCTTGCGTCGATGCACGAATTCACTTAGTCTCGCCTCAAACCTGGAAATCACGTAGGCGAGTCATGCAAAGGGCGGAAGGCTTGAAGTTGAGACTGAGACAGGGTGTAGGCCTTGGGGGGGAGGGGCAGGGGGAGGAGGAGAGAGGGAGGAGGAAATGAAGCGGAAGTAGCCCTAGCCAGCCAGACGGCCCAAAAAGAGGCCCGGGCCACCTGCATCGCCTCTCTCCTACTCCACCCACCCGCAAACCAGCCACCGACTAGCAACCGTCGTCTCAATCCCAGCCTCCTGTCAGACCCAGCCAGCCCTGGAGAGTCATGGCCAGGGGGGACAGAAAAAGAGGAAGGCAGTCGGGCAAAAGGAGCAGGCGAGAGGCAAAGAAGGGGGGTGGAAAAAGGAGCAGAGCGCTGAGGGACTGGGGAGCGAGTTCCTCCGCCCCCTCGCTTCCCCCTTTTGCTGTGTGCCCGGGCCTAAGCGCCGGGGCCCTGCCTGAAGAAGGCGACGGACGGGAGCGCGGGTGTGGGTGAAAAAATGTCTGCGCTCGCGCCGCTCACCCAGTCCTTATTGATCCAGCCTGCAGGAATGTGTGCCTCCCCCCTCCACTTCACCTCAACCCCCTCCTCCTCTGTCTGCTTCAAGTCCCCCGCGAGTGTCCCCCTGCCCCCTGTCTTCTCTCGCATGCACGGGGAGGACGGACTCCTGCACTTCCCCGATTGGAGACGCGCCGGCTGTCGTCTCCCTCCCTCCCTCACTTTGCCCCGCCGCTCCCCACTTTGCTCATCTAATCGCTCAATTTACCCCACACGCAGGACGCCGGCGGACACCCAGTGAATCTTATGACGTCAACATTTCAACTGATAAACAGAACAAAGCTCAAACCTCGTGCCTGGTTGATCCGGAATGGATATTCGATGGATATTCATGAGAAGAAATTGCTGATAGAAGCTGAGCCCATTCAGAATGTTGCAAATTCAACAAAAATAAAAATAAAAATTGACACGAATTCACATTTTAGAGCAATAATTATCGACTATCTTGAAATTAATAAAAACAGCCCAGATTTTGTAACATTAAAAATTTAACTAACATTTATAATTTGCCGATTAACACCGAATTAATTGAACAAAGTTTTCAAAAATGAGCCATTTACTTCAAAAGCAAAATTGAAGTTTATTTTGAGCTGTTCCTTAAAGTTTTTTACCTCAATTTAAAAATTTATAAGGTAAAAAAAGTTTAACATATTTCAGTTGCTGCGTAAAACGTCATTTTTACCAGGATGATTATTTGTTCAATATAATAGTTCATCGATCTTTGATAAAACTTTTTCCTGGTTAAATTAAGGTTGCCGTTTTTTTACTTTGGAATTTTTACTTTTCCGAAACAGATTCTAAAGTTTAGTGTTGTAGCATACTGAAAATCTGAAATTTTTTTTTAAATTCAATTTTATTTTCCCTTTTTTCCCAGATAAACATTGGCTTAAAATAACTAAAATTAAAATTTTAAGCCTCAAAGTTGGGCCAAACGAAAACACTGTGAAGTGCGCAGCGCGTAAACTAGCAAAAAAGTCATTTTTGAGGGTTTTTTCATATTTTCAGATATTAAAATTTTCTGCGCAAAGCGCAATCTGGCTCTGATTTTTTAATTCTACGCCCCAAAATTGATCCATAGTCATATAATAGGTAATATTATGAAGTTTTTTAATTTTTTACCCAATTAAAAAATAATTAGAGTTCAGATTGTATAAACAAATTTAAAATTATGTATATGTGAAAACAGCTTTAAAAACCTTGAAAAATTGTCATTTTATTTACCAGTTTCGGGCTTTTGACCAATTTTTTTGGCTTAAAACTTTGATTTAATTTATTTTAAGCCACTGTTGAACAAGGAAAAGAGAACTTTTAACGCTTATCAAAAGTCTTTTTGATATGACGTTTTTTATCAAAATCCGAGTTGGTTTAATTTTTGGCACTTTCCTTTTAAGCAAGCCATGAAAGCTCTAGTCGCAATTTAATATTGCGCAATTCAAATAGAATGTGGGGCTTTAAACTGGTGTATATTTTGGATGTAGATAAAACTTGTAGCGAAATTTTGCTACAAATCATGGAAAAATTAAAAATTTGAATTGTGTTAATTTTAATTCAATATTGAAATGCTTTAGAGTTTATATGTCGACTCAGAATTTATAATATATAATTTGATGTTATTCTATATGCGGCTATATGCGTTTAATTAGAAAACTTTTATCGTATTTTAACAGTCTTACCTCAGCAGCTTAAAATAAAGTTCGTGTTTTAATATTGTTTGATTCACCGTAATTAGCTCATATTCTGACGTGCATATTTAGTTGGTAATCAATTGAGCAATTGAAAGCCATTGCAGATTTGCAGTTAATACGTAAGTTCTGAAGCAAAATAAATTTTTGACCGCGGAGCAGCCCGAAGGGCCGCTCCGCGGTCTATAGAGGTTACTGAACTTTTGTCCTCATACGTATATATTTATCTGGTACCATCGGCAGGCCAAATGTGGGACTCTTTTCTCCAAATTTTGTAATTGCCTCGAGCAAAAAGTCAAGGAAATACATCTACTACTAGTGGAATCTGCTGCTTGGACAGTTGCATTTTGTTTTTGGCGCGCAGTTCAGTGTCTCTTTCCATGCGCGCCCAAAAACAAAATGCAGATGACGCAGCAGATTCCACTAGTAGTAGATGTATTTCCTTGACTTTTTGCTCGAGGCAATTACAAAATTTGGAGAAAAGAGTCCCACATTTGGCCTGCCGATGGTACCAGATATTTCTTCCACTTTTAATATAGTATAAAATGTATAAATACTAATTTTATATTGTTAGTTATATATCTAATTTATATTTTATTCGATTTATAAAAAATAATAAATAAAAAAACTTGTTGAAAAAATATAACAAAAAATATTTGAAATTGAAAAATGCAATGTAAACTTATTGGCAACTTATTTTTTTGATAAATTTTCTAGACTTAAACTGAGGCCAATCGATTTTTGGGAAAAAAGAGTTTTATTTTTGGCCTGGCGATGGTACCAGTTGTTTTCCCAACTTTAAACACACAAAAATAAAAATGAATGCCTGACAATGATTCGAACCTTCCAATTACATCCATCTACCCAAATGCTTACACCACTATACCACTGGTGCATATGACCACTTAATTTAACTGAAGAACTAAATACATGAGGCTCAGGGACCCGGGGAAGGGTGGTGGGGGAAGAAATGAATACCTACTATCGTCCATTGAATAGATGCGGAGAAGAAGAAGAAGGAGAAGGAGAAGGAGAAGGAGAAGGAGAAGGAGAAGGAGAAGGAGAAGGAGAAGGAGAAGGAGAAGGAGAAGGAGAAGGAGGAGGAGTTCGGACAAATGGTTTTTTGCATTTTTCACAGTAAAACAAATAGTTTTGGGCAAAAGTCAAAAGATAAACTATAGTCAATTCGATGTTGATCTTTCCATTGCAAAAAGAATTAAAACGATTGGAGCTTTCTGTGACGAGCACCAGCCTTATCAAAATTGAGATCTAGCAATAACCTCTAAAACGTACACCTAGGTCGAAAAGAGGGGCTGGGCGCTGACACTCCGCTAAAGCTCCATTCGCGCCAGCCCAATATATATTATAACTGGTACCATCGGCAGGCCAAATTTGGGGCTCTTTTCTCCAAAATTTGCAATTGCCTCGAGAAAAAAGTCAAGGAAATACATTTCCTACTAGTGGAATCTGCTGCTTGGACACTTGCATTTTGTTTTTGGCGCGCAGTTCAGTGTCTCTTTCCATGCGCGCCCAAAAACAAAATGCAGATGACGCAGCAGATTCCACTAGTAGGAAATGTATTTCCTTGACTTTTTTCTCGAGGCAATTGCAAATTTTGGAGAAAAGAGCCCCAAATTTGGCCTGCCGATGGTACCAG
Organism: Ptycholaimellus sp. GST1_10; assembly: GCA_030248095.1. Taxonomy (NCBI): domain Eukaryota; kingdom Metazoa; phylum Nematoda; class Chromadorea; order Chromadorida; family Chromadoridae; genus Ptycholaimellus; species Ptycholaimellus sp. GST1_10. Next base: position 18,571 of record JASANA010007170.1, read on the forward strand.
TTATTTCTTCCACTTTTAATATAGGATAAAATGTATAAATACAAATTTTATATTGTTGATTATATGTTGAAATTGAAATTTTATTCAATATATAAAAAATTGTTGGAAAAAAATTGTTTAAAAAATATGACGAAAAGAAAATATTCGAAATTGAAAAATACAATGCAAAATTATTGGCAAATCTTATTTTACAGGAATTTTCTTAACTTATACTCCGGGCAGTCGATTTTTGGAAGAAAATAGCATTAATTTTGGCCTGGCGATGGTACAATTTGTTTTCTCAACTTCAAAGAAACAAAAATAAAAATGAATTTTTGAGAAGGATTCGAACCTTCGAATTTCATCCATATGCACAATCGCTTTCACCACTACACCACTGGTCCGTATGACTCATTGCGTAAATGAAGAGCTAAAATTAAATAAAAACTTGGGGCTCAGGGACCCGGGGAAGGGGAAGGGGGGGGGGAAGAAATGAATACCTACTATCGTCCATTGAATAGATGCGGAGGAGAAGGAGAAGAAGAAGGAGAAGGAGAAGGAGTTCGGACACATGGTTTTTTGCATTTTTCATGGGAAAATAATTAGTTTTATGCAAAAGTCAAAAAAGAAACTATAGTCAAATCGATGTTGCTCTTTCCAATGCAAAAAGAATCAGAAAGATTGAAGCTTCCTCTGAGGCGCTAGAGCCTTATCAAAATTAAGATCTAGCAATAACCCTCAAAACATACACCTGGGTCGAAAAGAGGGGCTGGGCGCTGACACTTCGCTAACGCTCGCTCGCGCCAGCCCAATATATACGTATATCTGGTACCATCGGCAAGCCAAATGTGGATCTCTTTTCTCCAAATATTGAAATTGCCTCGAGTTAAAAGTCTAAGAAATACATCTACTACTAGAGGAATCTGCTTCATAGACAATTGCATTTTGTTTCAGCGCGCAGTTCAGTGGCTCTTTCCAATGCGCGCTAAAACAAAATGCAGGTGGCTCAGCAGATTCCTCTAGTAGTAGATGTATTTCTTAGACTTTTAACTCGAGGCAATTTCAATATTTGGAGAAAAGAGATCCACATTTGGCTTGCCGATGGTACCAGATATTTCTTCCACTTTTAATAAAATAAAATATAAAAAAAGTATGCTGGAAAAAAAAATTTGGGAGAAAAAATACTATTGACTTGCCGATGGTACCACATATTTCATCCACATAAAAAAAGCAAAAAAATTTGTCATGAGAGGGGTTCGAACCTAGCCTTCACTTAGGCAGGTCAGACGAACAAGCCACTTGACCACACAGCCACTTGTCAAACTCTGCATAATTAGCCTATATCAATTACATGTAATTGTATTGGACCTCTCCGATTGATGCCATTAGTACAGGCCGATTGAATACCTACTATCGTCCATTGAATAGATGCGGAGGAGAAGAAGAAGAAGAAGAAGAAGAAGAAGGAGAAGGAGTTCGGACAAATAGTTTTTTGCATTTTTCATGGTAAAATCAAACGTTTTATGCAAAACTCAAAAGATAAACTATAGTCAATTCGATGTTGCTCTTTCCATTGCAAAAAAAATTATAGCGATTGGAGCTTTCTGTGACGAGCAGCAGCCTTATCAAAATTGAGATCTAGCAATAACCCCTAAAACGTACACCTGGGTCGAAAAGAGGGGCTGGGCGCTGACGGTTCGCTTTGCTCCCTCGCGCCAGCCCAATATCTGGAAATGCTGGGAACGGGCGAATTCTCAACGGATTTGGACAAACTTTTTTTTCCTGAAATGTAATAATATTTTAGGAAGATCCAGAGGGGTAGACCCGGAATTGGAGCAATTCAAACATTACTTTTTTGGGTAGAAAGGCTTGAAAACTGCAATATACAGTTTTTGCGCTATAGCATCTTTATTCTTGATAATTGCACAGAAGACTTGGGTTTTTTGATTCACAAATCACATATGTCGATTCTAAATCTGTGTTTACTCTTAAAATTGGTGGAGAAACCACATACTTACCGTTTTGAGTGACAAATTTTCATGTATTCAAGAATCAACATCAATTAGTTTGTGGCACTAGCAGCTGACCTTTTGAAAATTGAACAGAATACTTGAGTTTTTTTGTCCACAATTTATATAAAACGATTCCAAATATGTGCTTACTTTTGAAATTGATTGAGAAAACAGAGTTTTCCTTTTGAGTGACAAACTTTTATACGTGTAAATATTAATTTAAGTCAATTTGATTCGCGGTCACCTATTGCGTTTTGCGCCATTATACTTGTTGTATTACGAATCAAACATAATCAAACATATTTTATCGAATTAAAAATCCGTCATAGACAAAAAATTTTGATGATAGCCAATCTAAGAAATTTGTCAAATAAAGAAACAAGAAAAGAGGATCTGGAATATTCGCGACCAGAAGCTCGCGTCATTTCTATGGAAAGGAAAATATAACTCTAAAAGCAGTTTCAAAATATCCAACATTTAACATCATCAAGTCATATTGATAAGACATAAAAATATCGCTTGCACAAACCTAATATAATTTGCGAAAGTCAAAGGCGTTCGAAATTATGACAACATTGATGGGCTGACGAGATGGGGATAAAAAGCAGGGAAAAAGCAGGTGGGTGCAGACGTGGCTGTGGGTTTCATGAGCGCAGGTTGTGTTGACACTCCCTCCCCTGCTCAAACCGCTCCTTTCAAAAACCCGCCCCACCCCACTCCTATAAAGCCTTCCTATTATTTTTCACCTATCCATGCGCTTTGAAACAAATTCCTACTGGAACGCAAAAAAAATCAATGTTCCTGTCCTGCTGCTACTGCTTCCTGGTTCTTTCATTCGAATAATATTTAACCAACTCTTTCCAATACAAAACGCAAGAAGAAACCGAATCAAAAATACCACAGGAGCTAAACGACGACCAGAGAGGCCTCAGAATGGAACAGAAAAGGCAACTTTCAGACACACACACAGCGCTGTCAGCCCCTGGACTCAGAGGGCGGTTGGAGACTGGGTGTCCACAGGAGAGAGAGGCTCACCGCGGCCTCGGGGAAGCAGCAAAAAAGAGCTGGGGGGAGAGAGGCCTTGAGCTAGAAAGGAGTGTCTGTGTGTGTGTGTGTCGGACGATGTTTGCCCGTCCGTCTGCCTCCTCCTCCGCTGGACGCAGCCCGCGCGCTGGGGGCAAAAAACGCCTCCGCTCTCACTTCCCGATAACTGCATTAGGCCAGACGAACGAGCGAGGTCCTGGCACTGATAACCGACACTCCTGCCTTTCCACCCCACACCAGCTGACCTGCCTCTTTTGCTGCCTCTCAGCAGAGCGGCAGAGAATGGCGCCCTCTAGTCTTCTTAGAGGGCAGCCTAAAAAGCAGCACCTAGGTTCTCATTTCGAACAAGCCTATTGGGTGGCCGCCTCGCAAACAAGCACGGGGACGAAGTGTAACAGACCGCAGAGGCTGGACGTTGGGGGGGGGGGGCTGGTTGGGGGAAAAAAAGGAGTGGCCCGAACCTTTTCCCGCATGAAGAAAGACGTTAGGGGGTGGGGAGGGTGAGTGGAGGGGCCTTGAATATCGGTGGAGCCCCCTCCCTTTGCGGTGCCAGTCGCTTTTTGCCAGACAGACAACAGCCTTTCTCCGAGACTCCCCAGTCAGCTCCCCCCTTGCCTAGCGTACCAGCTTCCTTTCAGCTCCCTCCTCCACGCCCCTTCCACAGCAAAAACATGCCACCCCTGAGCACCTCCCCTTTGCTCCCTGTGCTTTTTGGCGGAGGAATGATGACATGGGGAAGGTGTGTGGCTGTTATTCGGCGGGCAAATAGGCTGTGCTGTGGCGGCAAATCAGAGTTTGCTTGTGCGAACTGGCTCTGGAGCTTTTTGCCTGGCCTGGAATACCTACTCACGTGGAAAACGTGGACAACGGGAGCGCAGTCTTTGCTAAATGGGCACGGCTGTTGCACGGGCGTAATCTGATTGAGCCGCAAAAGAAATTGCCTCAGGTGATAAAAGAACCTGCCAGCCAAATGAATCACCCAGCTCTTCCATTGCCACATTTGTGTACTTCCACCATTTGAGAGACGTCAAAGACATCAGAGAGACGATAAACGCCAAAGCCAAATCACAAAAAGGGCCACATAGAAAAGGACAAAGGGTTGATAGGATAGCAATAAAGGATAGCTCAGCGACGCTTGCGCGGGCTCTTGCCTTGGACGGGTAGATGGGGGACATGAGGAACGTGTGCCAGATGTCCGGAGCCATCGCCGCCGTTGGCTGGGTGCCAGAAGTGGTCCGGATGACGCGGCAGGCGTGGATCGGCCGGCTGAACTGGCGTCGCCGGACGGAACGGGTCCATGTCCCAGTCCCCGTCTCCGACTGCAATTCGCTTTACAATCTGGCTTCTACATCATTTGGAGACTTCAGAAGAGAATAAAGAATTTAGTGGCTTATGTTTGATGTTGGCCCAAAGAAGCCTAAACACCCCAGCTGTTGATTATTTGATGTTTACTTGTGGACAAAAGTTTGTGGCAGGCCACCCATGAATGCTATCCAGAAAGATATGGGTGAAAAAATGAAAGAACATTCGCGGAAGCGAGTAGTGCCCCTGGTGGGCTTGGCGTAGGTCTGCTGCTGCTCGTTTGAGTAGTCCCTCTCAGGCTCTGCAGCTGAGGCCGCAGGCGGCCACTGGCGCTTCTCTACGTTGGTGCGTGAGAAGCCTTCTCGATACGGCTGCAGACCAAGTGGATGGGAGTGGCTGGTGGGAGGTGGAAGAAGCTAAAGGGGTGAACCTCGTTCGTTTGTGGCCCATACCAGGCGTCGCGGTAGACGGGGATGGCCTGGTGGTCCTGCTGGGGTGGGATGCAGAATGTGAGCCATGATTTGCCACGACAAGACATGGGACGCGCATGGGATGGCGCACGGCGTCCAACAATGGAAAAGGGCTGATGCAGAAGTCTGAGCCTTGATTTGCCATCCCATCGGATGTCTCAGCCTGTGGCAATTCGCGGCTTACCATGGCAAATGGCTGATTCAGAAATGATAGACAAGATTTGCCATGGTGATAGACATGATTGGACATGATGATCTGATGATTCTCAAACGATCCAATGATAAAAATGCTGATCAAAGGATAAAAACGGCTGTTTATCTCATAAAATAACTCGTGCATGCGGAATTGGTGCCTAAAAGTACAAAGCAATGACTCTAGAAGCTAGGCGGACTTATCATGCAAGCAATTGTTTGGTCTTTACCCAAAATGGATCCCTTGAAATTGAATCCTTACAATCCAATGGGTGCCCTGTGTATATTCAAATAGGATGAGATTGCTGGAGATTAAAATGATGGTGACAATTTTTTTGAGGTGTAATGCCTGTGTATATGTATGGTGCCCTGTGTATATTCAAATAGGATGAGATTGCTGGAGATTAAAATGATGATGACAATTTTTTTGAGGTGTAATGCCTGTGTATATGTATGGTGCCCTGTGTATATTCAAATAGGATGAGATTGCTGGAGATTAAAATGATGATGACAATTTTTTTGAGCTGTAATGCTTGTTTTTGTATTTGAGAGCCCCTCGAGTAATTCGTCTTCATTCATTCAGCGGAAATGAATTCAGCTCAATGAGGCGCCAGATGGCATGTCAAAATGTCAAATTGGCATGTCAGATGTCAAAAGCATAGATCTTTAACCGCCATTCCTTTACCCTTTTAAAAAATTCTGAGCCGTAAAGAAAGTGATGTTCTGAGCCATATTTTGAAACATAATGTAAGCCAGGAAATATCATAGCATAAGCCAGAAATGTAGCATGAACAGCATATAGAAACTAACATGGGGTCAACAAATCATCAAGAGCTAAATCTAGGCATGTGTCCACCTCTAGCCAATGACAATTGAGCCATGTCTCACCATGGAAGCAGGGCTAGGCGGTCAGACATGGGCTCCTATGAACATGTCTCATGGCTCACGTCGTGGCTCACATTCTGCATCAGGGGACATGAGCCATGGCAGACGTGAGCCATGGTGAGCCATCGTGAGACAATGTCTCACGCCCATGGCTCACATTCTGCATCAGCGGACATGAGCCATGGCAACCGTGAGCCATGGTAAGCCATCGTGAGACATTGTCTTACGCCATGGCTCATGTTCTGCATCAGCGGACATGAGACAGGGTGGATTTATGGCTCACCGTGGCTCACGCTCCTATGTTTTGTTCATGGCTCATGGCTCATGGCTCACATTCTGCATCCCGCCCCTGGCTGTCGTGATCACGCAGTTTCCGCACGTAATCCTCCGTCGGTACCATCTCAATTCATTGCTTAATTTTCGCATAAATTTAATTCATCTGTGAATAAACAAAAATTGTCTAGCTTTCACCCATTAGCTAGTTTTCGGAAACGATAAATGAGTGGTATTCTAATTCGATAACGTTTCTTTTGAATTTATTTGGGATAATCTAATTTTTTTAAGTTTCAAAATTATTGCCAACAGGGTATAGGTATGGGTAGTAGGCTGGGTGGAGATGTGGGTAGGCGAATTGCACGGTGCGGACGATTGGGTCCTGGCTGTTGGGCGCAGGAGCAACGGCCTGGTTCTGCTGGGGAACCACCAGCCCATTGGCCACCGCCTCTCCCGAAGGCTGCATGATGTAGTTGGGCGCCGGAGAGACTTCCTCCTGCTGCTGTAAATCTTCTCGAACTCATCCTCTGCCTTAAGACCTGGGCAAGCTAGCTTTTGCACATGCTGCTTCTGCATTCATCAACTCTTCTTGCAAATGAATGAATTTAGGAAATTTCGGAATCATTATTACTCCCAAGACCTTAGGTCTCGGGTTCCCTGGTTCTAATTCCTAACAGCTAAGCAAATATGAAAGTCCATAATTACGTTCTGAGTCATAGTTTGAGTAATTGAGACAAATGCAAAGCAATTGAGCGAGGCCAATGTGTCGCCCACCGGATAGGGCGAGGTAGGCTGGCTGGCATGGCTGACATGGAAAGGCGTGTGTGGGCTGGGCGGCTGGAGGGATGGCAGCGGACTCCTTGGCAGCCCCGTGGTCCCCGCCAGAAGCCTTCGCTGAGGCGCGCGCTGGGCCGCCGCCGCCGCCCCGGCAGGGTACTGCAGTTGGCGGGGGGAGTTGGGGCTGATGGGGGGTGTGGGAGGAGGGGACGGTGATGGAAGGCTGGATGGCTCCGGGGAGTTTGAGGTGGGCGACGTCGGAGCGGCTGGCCTTGGCGCTGCCGGGGGAGATGAGCTCGCGGAGTTGGGAGACTCGACGACGGCTGGGCGGCCGCCCGCCTGGCTCGAATTCTGCCATATCCCTGCTGCACCTGCGTAGAGACGTTTTTCTGAAAATTTCGAAAATTCCTAAAAAAAATTCCGAATACTCCTAAAATTTCGAAAATTCGCCGGAAAAATTGAAGCCTAACTATGATTTCACAAAAAAAGTATATGGGTAAACTGCGAAAATTGTGGTGTGATCTTTTTTTCAAATTTTATTCATCTAAACGCAGCTGGGACGGTTAAGCTTTGTTTCTGAGTAAAAAATACAACGGGAAAACAGCCAACAACTGGGAAATCAAACAAAAAACTGCAGGTAAAAGGGCGACATTTAGCGGTGCAAGTGGGGAACTGGATTTTTGCAGCCGCGCGGGGAGAGGAGAGGGGATCTCAAGCGAGCAAACGAAGGCCTTGAGGCTTCCTCTCTGTTTGCCTTTTTACTCCGCGCTTGAGTCTCGCGTTTGCGGCCGTTGCAGGGGGAAGGTGGAGGAGGAGGAGGGAAAGGAAAGGCCCTGGAGAACAGGATCAGTGGGGAGGTGGAGGAAGAGGTGCTCTGCTGCAAACCAATGGAGCAGCTAAGATGACAAGCGACCCTCCCAGAGGCTGCCCTGTCCCCACTTAGTGCAATGGGAAGGGATAGGGGGTGGGGTGCTTGGCGTCCCCGATGTTTGGTGTGCATCGCAAAGCAGCTGCTTTTTGCCTCTCCCAAGGGGCCTCATAAAGGAGGGGTAAGGGCTGAGAGAGAAGGAGCCTTATTGACTCAGGGCCCAGTGCCACTGCTCAGCTGTTTGGGGTGCAGCGTTCCAGACCACTTCAGCAATCGCCATCCTCCCACTGCCTCTCCACCTCTCCTGCTGCTTTGTCATCGATGCGCTTGCTGCACCCAAGATGCGGCGATACTCGACAACAATCCGCCCAGCTGAGGAAACAGTGTGAGAAAGTGGACCAAAGGAATAGGGAGCCAAGGAACATTGGCGAGGAAATGGACATCCAATCTGCTCCTGGTTATGTATGGGGAAATGGGAGCGACGAGAGAAGTTCAGCGACGCTTGACGTCGAAGTTGAAGTAGTCCTTATCCACCAGGTTCAGCATAAGCTGGTCCGTCTTCGCGTACACCCGTGCTGCACTGCCCGCCATCTGCAAATTGCTCCAAAATTATCGCTCATTCATGATTTCAAATTTCAAGAATAATTTGCATTAAACAATTTCAGAAATTAAAATTCAAAAAACGATTTGAACAGCAATGAGGGATGTTGTCGAATAATTGAGCGAGGGGAATAGGATAACCGTCTTAGCGATGGCCTGCGAGGCGCGGATTTTCCTGAGCTTGATGAAGCCCGGATCCTTCGTCATCGCCTCTCCAATCTGCAATCTTCCATCATCACTTTCTAAATTAATACCTTTTCCACCCCTTCGAAAACTATTTCATCTGCCGTCAGATTACCAAAGATCGTCTGCTCACGAGGCCACCTGAGCTCTCCCGGGAGCCTTGCCAAGTTTACAACATTTTCAATCTAAATCTCAGAGGCCATTTTTAGCACTGAGAACGCGTGCAATAACTGGGGAACTGCCGATTTCAGTTCCCGGCATCCCAGCAAGTACACACGCGCTCCTTCCTGGGCGGGTTTTGAAAATCTTAAATTTCTCATCCCAAATACACCCGCCCTTGATCTCCGCCGTGCCTACGACCCTTCACAAGGCTACTGCAGCTCTCAGCCTGGGGGCATAAGTCTACACGGCGTTCCCGTCGGCTTCGAACGGCTCCCTGAGAGGACCAGGAGCCCTCAGACGTTTGCCAATCTCATCACTCGGCTCGGGTGGATGGGAAGAAGGGGATGAAGGGCAAAGGGTGAAACCATGCGAGCAGCCGCAGCCTCACCCTCGGCGTGGACGATCTTCTGCTGGCGCTCCTGACGAGCCTTCTCCACCTGGTAGGAGGCTCGTAGGGCTTCCTGCGCTGCTACCTATAGACAGAGTTGCTTTAGGGTCAGGGGAGAGGGGGAGAAGGAGGAAGAAGAGGAGAAGAGGGAGGGGGAAGTGGTAGACCTGTTTGGCCTCAATGGCAGCGGTGTACTCCTTGCCGAAGCTGAGGTCGACGATGGAGACGTCGTCGAGGATGATGTTGAAGTCCTTGGCCCGCTCGATGAGCTGGGCCCGGATGAGGTCGGAGACCTGCTGCCGCTGCGTGATCAGCTGCGACGCGTTGAACTTCGCCACCACGCTTTTCAGCACCTGTCATCCTCTCCTTCGTTTAAACTCTACTCACTACCCTCCTGCGAGCCCTATTTATGGAGTCCTAAGACCAGGCGACCTACTGGCTGACCCCCGCTGGGGCAGCGGGGGGGGGGGGGGGAAATGGGCTCAAATGAGATGGTGTGTACATAAGAGGGTGTGTGCGCCAAACCTCGTTGCAGATGGAGGGAAGGACGCGCTCGGCCCAGTCCTGGCCCAGGGTGCGGTAGATGGTGGGCAGGCGATCAGCAGAAGGGCGGGAGAGGACGCGCAGGCCGATGTTCACCATTTGCAGGTCTCAAAAAAAGGCAGAGCTGAATTTTAGCAGTCAATATTCAAAGAAATTTGTTTTGCGTAAAATGTAGAAGATTAAATTTTAATAGAATTCGCACAAGCTAGGCTTTGGTTAAGGCCTTGATTAAGTGTACTGATAGTAACAGAATTGGCGATAGCGTTTCTATGGCTGGCAAATGATAAAGGTGAGTCGGTGGGATGATAAAGAAGGAACCCTTGCTGCCGGTGGGCGATGTGATCTGGTTGGGCCGAGCGCGAATGTCGTAGAGGATGGGGTACTCGAACCAGGGGATGCGGAAGTGGATGCCCTCGCGGTAGATGACGGAGCCGACGCCGGTGAGCCGGCTGAACTTGATGGCCCGGTGCCCGCCCTCCACCGTGTACAGGGCCTTGGTGGCCGCGTAGGCCAGCGCCCCCGCCACCCCCGCCGCCACCATCGCATACCCGCCACCACGGGGCATGTTTTTCCGAATGTAGTTCGGCAACTCTTTCCCCGAAAACTTTCCCTCCTCCATTTTGGCGCTCTGAAAATGTCAGAATTTAGGAAAATAGGATTTCCGGACTTGAAAAGGAAGAGAAGCGATGGGCAGCAGGAAAAAGAGGATAGAAAAAGGGAGGTAAGGCAATGGCGTGCTGGCTACTTGCATCAGCATCAGAGACAGGCATTAGAGACTTGCATCAGCGCGCGCTGGGTACAGCGGATTCGCGCTTATTGCGACCTTGGATGCGGTCTGACATGGATAGATATTTGGGATTATTTGCTTGATTGCTTTTATAACAATGGTTTGGACATAGGTAAAGCTAGGAGAAATGCATTCCAGGAAGGATGAAAATGACATTACCATGAAAAAACCTGAAAAATGTTATTTCTTGATTGAAATGACTTTCTTGCGCAGATTCTTGTTTCCTGCTTTTTAATGAATGGTACGGACAGGAAGGAATCAAGCAAGCGTAAAATATGCAACTATTGTTTTGACAGCCTTTGAGGTGCTTGAAAAAATCGAAATCGGTTAAATTTGATTGGAATGTGTTGTGGAAAATGATTCATGGGTTTACTGGATATCCATACACAATTGCAATAGCTGAAACCGTGTTTGAAAAGAATGCCGACAGATCTACAGCAAACATAGATTTGTATAAAAAAACAAATGCGTTGTTAAATTCGATGATATTTAGCGTTGAAAGTAGACTTGCGTGAAAGATAGATGCATCATAAATGATCGCTTCGCTGCCAAAATTTTCAAAATAGAGCACTAAAAATAGAATTAAAAATCATCATAACCAAAAGCAGAAATCACTGAGGGATAATAAGTAAAAAATCTTAATTAGCTATTTGAAACTATAGAAATGCATTTCAAAAACTTAAAAATCAGGATTTTTTATAATAACTAACTTGCGAACTTGATTTAGTCTTATTTATCGACATTACTAAACATTAGCCCGAATCCTCAGTGATATCAAGCACAAAGCCGTCTTCAACCCACGTTTCATCCGTTGTATATAGAATAACAAGGTTAGGCCCGCTTGTGTACACCGTTCCTTCGGCAATGCTACCCGTCAGTCTCAAAATCATCTTTTAAACAATTCTCACTAAAAAGCCATAAGAAGGTTAAGCAGCTCCATTATGACCATCCTTGCTAAATCCAAACAAGGCTTCCTAAATATTTGAAGCAAATAAATCTTTGAAGCAAAGAGATACACGCTGATGCTGGCTCCATCCACAAGCGTCACATAGTCGTAGTCCTCTTCCACATGAAAGCTGCGCACGGTGATCCGCAGCGGGCCCGAATGCGCAAATGACCAGTAGCACTCCTTCAATTTTTATTTTTTTTCAGTTTTTTCTGTAAATTCTGTAAATTTTCTTTTTTTTCTGTTTTATTCTGTAAATTTTTGTAAATTTTTCTGTAAATTCTCAAAATCAGCTCCTCATCCAAATCCGGCAGTCACGAGATAGTCGTTGGCCGGCGGCGAGGCTATGGCGGCGGAGGCGTTGATGGGTGGGGCTTCTGCGGAGGCACAGTGTCCATCGCCTGGCTGAAGGGGAGTGCCGGCGGGTGGCGGAGGAGGTGGTGGGGTGCTGGGCCCTGCTGGCTCCATCAGTTGGATGGCCAGGACCCAGCCGGGAGACGTTACTCCGGAGTCCGTGACATAGCGAAGCGTGAAGACGCTGCTCCCCGCGCTCACTTCGATCGCAGTCCCCGCCTCGATGCTGCCGGAGAGCCTGAAACTGGTGCTGTTTATGGATTTTTGGCATTTTTGGCATTTTTGGCAACCAGGCAGGATAGAGGATGGAGGCGGACTCTGCGTAGACGGAGTCGGCATCCAGCTCTACATAGTCGTATTCCTCTTCGGTTTCAAAGCTAAGCACTCTGACGTGATAGGTGTGGCCGGAGGGGGAAAATCCACAGGCATTCCTGCAATCTTTCTTTGGCATGAAGCTGAAAGAAGGGAGCCTCTTCTAGACCAGGTCATTTTCGGGCGGAGGTGAGGCAATGGTGATGGGTGCGGTGATGGAGGGCTGCTGATGGTAGGGACAGTCTCCATCGCCTGGCTGTAGGACTGAGCCGCCTGGAAGCCACGAAGCAGAGGGATTTGTGGAATAAGCTTGTGTAGTTGGGCATGTCATAGCTTGATCACCATTGTCTATGGCGAGGAGCCAGCCAGTGTACTGACTCTATTAGTATGTGTAGTAGTCGAGCTCGAAAAGCTTTTCTCGTGCGCGTCAACATTGTAAACAGTTCCAGCATCAATGACGCCTTTCAATCTGAAATGCCAGCAAATATTGACCCAGCTAAAAAGGCAGCACCAATAATGCTACATCCAATCGTCCTTGGAAGAGGCCAACAGGACATAGTCCATGTCTTCAGTGTCAAAGGAGAGCACTGTAACTTTATAATGCTGGCCAGCCGGGAACCGCCAGCGACAGTGCTGCAAAACTTTTGCTGAAAAAACTAATGAATATAAATAACATAAAAAAACTAAAATGCTTAGAAAATTTAATCACATTAAAAATCTGTCTTTTCGAGCATATCAACTGCATTTGACCGTAGAGAGACGCTCAAAAGGAACTATATTTCGTACGACGTTTTAACG
>JASANA010007173.1:0-19942 GCA_030248095.1 Ptycholaimellus sp. GST1_10
TGGGCATCAAGGTGATAAAATTTGATTAAATGAATCATATCATGCAACTCACGTAGTGCATGTTGTGGCCAGAGTTCACTGCAAGGACTGCTCTCACGTTGTCCATGTTGTGGGCAGAGCGGCTGCAAATGCCTTTGCACCAAGCCAGGTAATGATACCATGTCATGAATGTTCTGACAAAACGTGAGCTTCATGACTGCGCTCACATTGTGTGTTCTGACACAAAATTGAACAAAAATACTGCTCTCATGTAATGTGTATTCTGGCAAAAACAATGCGCTCATTAAGTGCATGTTGTGGTGCATTAAGTGCATGTTGCATAAACAATGCTCTCATTAAGTGCGTGTTGTGGACAGATTTGCTACCCATTTCGGATTCGCCACAAAATTTTCATGTTTTTAAAGGTACTATGTTTAAAATTTTACATATTTTCATTTCATTTTTTACACATTCTCACATTTGCACAGTTCTACACATTAAATACACATCAAACAGCAAAGATAAAAAACTATACAATTAAAATTAATTGGTCACTATGATATTAACTATTTCTGTTACAAATAAGATGTGGTGGAACCTTTTCCATTACCCAAGCACATGGTCGGTAAAGATATTTATAGTCCATAATTACTGATGAACAGTGTGACTGAGACAAACTTGCTTGGCTGTGATCAATGTACGCCAATTCATAATTACCAGTGTTGACACCGTAACAATTGTCTACTCGCCAACAAAGACAGCTTGGGGTGAGCTGATATTCGTCTTTGTGCAACATTTCATCAGGACTCAATGGACATGGTGTTGATGCACAACGTACAACTTCTCGTCCACATCTGTAGGAGTTTCGTTCACGCCAATCATCACAAATGCATTAACGATCATAAACGGATGCCCAACTGTTCCATTCACAATACCCTGAGTTCTTATTATGGACAAGTTTGCTTATATTTTCGAATGGTCAGGTTTTTGCGCGGCCGCAGGCCGCCTGCCGCGAAGGGCAAGGCAGTCAGGGCTCCGGAGGCCGTAGGGCATGGGTGCGGAGGCCCCGGAGCGTAGCCTAGCATGCGAAGCATGCTAGGCGTAGCGTAGGGGCCGTAGCACCCTTGCCCGGAGGCCGGAGGGGCTCTGGCGCCTTGCCCGGAGCGGCAGGCGGCCAAGATATATGTATATGTATATAAAATATATATGTGTGCGGTTCCAGAGCCCGGACTCAACGGTTTTTCAACCAAATTGGCTGAAATTTTGTATGAAAGTCCGTCTGGGTGGTGGGTAGGAGGGTTTTTCTGGGCATGGTCTAATTTTTATTTGTTCTGGATTTATAGTCGAAAATGGAGACCTTTAAATTCGAAAACTTTTCGAAAAATTGTATTTTACTTTTTTTATCATTTATTATTATTTAGATTACTTTTATCATTTAAATGCCTCAGAAACCAAAACTAAACCTGGGCCAATTTGTTACTTTTTACTTTTGTTTGCGTTATATAAATATTTCTTGAACCTACATGCTGACTATATTATACAATTCATTGCTTAACAAAGCGAATAAGGCCGGGCATCTATTGGCGATAGCCGATAATACCTTGTTTTAATGACGATCAGGATTCACTTGACTATAACGAGGATAGGCTGTTCAAAGTGGATGAAATTACTGAAATGGTGAATCTCCGATTTGGTGTTTTTTCTCTTAACTGGTCTGTTTTTAATGCTTACTATCAAAATAGCTTGGGCATCGAGTTGGTGACATTTTATTTGATTCATCTTATCATGAAAGTAGCTTGGGCTACTTGATATTTGGCTAGGTGATGAAATTAAATTTGAAACTTATATCATGAAATTATGCATGCTAAATTTTGAACTTTACTAAAGAGCTAAGAGAGCCCAGAAAATGTTCATCATTGTAATATTGTAATTTTATGGCAGGTGGTAGGTGGCAATTAATTTTAAGGCATTTTATTTTATTGTAAAGCGTGCAATATTTAAATGGATTTGCACCAGTAAACGAACTGGGAACAAACAGCATCATGGAGAACTAGAGGGTTAGCGGTGGTTTAATAATTTAAATATGCCGACGCAAGAAGTATTTCTAATTTCAGAAGTGAGTTTACGTTGACGCGTCGTTTGACCTGAAAATAAGCTTTTGCGATGCGGTTTTTTGCTCTAAAGTTGCGAACGAACTGCTTCAAACGAAAATAACACCAGCTTTGCCCCAAATTAAAGTGGAACTGAGCTACATGCTCTGAAGCACGCCGCACCTTTTTCAAGCCTAATTTCATTTTATACCAAACTTATATGTTTCAAGCTTTAACTACAGAACACAATTATGATAACAGTATAACACTGCCGGCAGCTGATTTAAGCCATTGAAATCTAAATATAGCCAAGCCGATTGATGTAAATTCTAACTTAGCTCACTGAATCCTGGAACAGGGCCAAATAAGGAAGCATGGGCGCCTTTCTTAGAACAGCAGCTAAACATTGTCATCAAAAAAAAAATTGTCAGCAAAAGCGAGGATAACAGACTTCACACGTCGCACTGCCTCAGCAGTTTTTCTTCAATGCTGTGCTCAGCATATCACACCAACATGTGATAACAAAAATGTCCAGTTTCCCATGATTTACTTTTTCATATTTTATGACTTTTGATTGTTTATCTTTATATTGCTTTCTGATAGTTGGGCGAAAATGGAAGTAATAAAATATCAAAAAGTAATCAGAATTATATCCCACTCAAGTCTATGATGTTTCGACAACAAGCTCCTTGATCTGAATTATTGCGTCGGTAGCTATAACACTGAAGTATGCTTTGGTTAACCCTCTAGTTCTCTATGACAGCATTCACATCACTGCATGCTGAGAAGAGGAAAGGTAACGTGGGAGTAACAAACAGAAAAATGCATGAAGAGGACCATGAAGGAGGGACAGGGCGGCGTGCTCATGGGCTACAGGACCGCACAAAATCAGCAAATCGTTCCTGGGGACCCAAGATAACCAGCTCCGGCAACCCATTCCAGGTGCCCACCACTCGCTGTGGCCATGCCCTCGCGAGCATTCCAGTAGCCCTTGCATTGCTGACAATCCGTGAATTATGAATGAGCTGCCTTTGATTGATTTTCTTTATGACCAGACCGGGACAAAACTGTTTTTCATGATACACGCTGTGGAGAAGGGTTAGATCTGCACAAAGTCGCCGCTTTTCTAGAGAATCAAGACCTAGGAAACTGCACCGATAATCATAGCCCAAGCCATGGTTTGCTAAGTGACACTTTCGGAAAATGTACCTAGTAAAGTCACGCTGAATTTTCTCAATTCTGAACTGAATCTTCTCAAACTTGTCGAACTCCGCGTAGTGTAGCTGCTTCTCCTGGGGCGTGAGCTTGGCCTCCAGACGCTGCAGACGGGCAAAGGCGGTGTGGCGGTTGGAGGGCAGGGAAGAGGCGCCGGACTTGAAGGGCAGGGAGAGAGCAAAGTGTCCGTCCTCCTTGCGCTGGATGTCGAACTCGGCGGCAAGCTTGCAGTCATTGCAGATGCCGATCTCGTTCTCGTCCAGGTTCCCGTTGCAGTCCTCGCACTTGTCCGCCGTATCCTTGCCACCCAGTCCCACCACCTCGAGTCCCGTCTGCATCTCCACCAGCTGATGAAGCGAAGGTGAGGAGAGTTGGAGAGAGCAGGAGGCGGGTAGGACGTGGGCGGTGGTCTGGGCAGGAGCAGGTCCGGAGAGGTGGGTGCCGAAAGCGGAGGAGTAGACGGAGAGGCCCATGACATCCTGGCAAGGCACTCCGGGGCCCTCAAAGGCGCGCAGGTAGTCCAGGCCAATGAGGACGTCCACGATCTTCTCCTGCTTGGCCTTGCTGGGCCAGTTGAGGATGCGAGTGGGCTGGAGGCCACGGTCGCGGAAGGGCTGAGTAGGAAGGTCGATGCCGCCGATGGAGACGGGCGCGGTGACGCTCTCCGCCACGCAGGCGGTGATCTCCATCGTGGACTGGTTGCCGGACAGGAACAGCTTCACCATCTTGGCCTTGATGTTGCGGTGGACGGAGCTGTGGGCGGTGGAGAGCTGTAGGGTGACGGAGCCGAAGACCTTGAGGCCGAGTCGTCGCACCAGCTCCTCCATACACCAGGTGTAGCTGGAGCCGTTGTCCAGCATCACCATGCCCTCGCTGCGCTGGACTCGTCCCAACATCCCCAGCGAGAAGACAGGATGGATGATAAAGGGGAGTTTGGGAGAGTCCCCGGCTGCAGAGAGGTGGAGGTTGGCGGAGTGGCCTTGAGCGGAGAGGACGGAGTGGAGGACGGTGTGATGCAGGTCCTGGCACTCGCGGCAGCGTCCCCGGTTGCGGCACTCGTCTCATCCGTGGCCTTGGCGCAAGCAGTTGTAGCAGAGAGGAATGGCCTTGGCCCGCTGGAGCTTCTTGGTGGGGGTATCGTAGACAGGGCACTCGTGCACCATGTGGTTGCCGCGCAGAAGTGGCAGTGGATGACGGTGCCGTCAGCTCGTCACCACACTGGCACCGGCTCTTGTCCTTCTGGAGGTGGAGCGGGGCACTTGGCGGGAGAGGGTTGCTGAGTGGAGGGAGTGGAGGTCTGGGATCCGCCTTGACCCCGCTTCTGGCGATGCTTCTTGCCCTCCTTCTGGGGCCCCGTGGACTCCTCGGAGTCGGGGGCCAATGGGTTGGCGAGGTAGTTGCCGGAGTAGGGTCGGTGGGCTGGAGCGGGCTGGGGGCGATTGGATGGCGGGGTGGAGGAAGAGGAGGGGGCGCTGTTGCGGGAGCGCGGGAGGGCTGCCCTAGCGGCGGCGCAAGCCTTGGCCTCGATGCAGCAGATGTTGATCAGCTTGTCATAGCCGATCTCCAGGGACATGTAGGCGCGGGCTCTGGCGTTCATCTGGTCCAGCACCATGGAGTCGGGCAGCTTCTCGAAGAGTTGGAGGGTGTGGGAGTCGAGATCCTGAACTCCATGGTGGCAAAGCTGGACTCCGATGCGATGGAGGTCATTGGCAAGCGCGTAGAGGTTCTCGGCGGTGGCGTTGTTGCACATCTTCTCGACTCGCTCCAGGGATTGGAGCAGCTCTGTCTTCTGGGCGGAGACGTTGCCATAGTTGTCCTTGAGGATGGACAAGGCGTTGTCGTAGTCCTTCTCCTCGAAGTTCTGGCACCAGGTGACTGCGTTCTTGGCTGGGCCCTTGAGGCACTCCAGCTCCAGCTTCTCCAGCTTGTCGACGTTGCTCATCTTGTGGTTGGAGTGGTAGTAGTGGTTCCACCACTTGAACCAGACGGGGAACTCTGAGAGGTTCTTGCCGTCAAAGAAGCGAGTGGGCGGATGCTGGAGGTGACCAAAGAGGCTCTCAGAGGGAAGGGTGCGAAGTTGAGAGCCGGAGAAGGGGGCGGGTTGCGAAGTTGCTCCCAGGGTCTCGTTGGCGAGGCCTTGAGTCTGGGGCAGGACTGGTTGCTCCAGGTCAGGCATAGAGGTGGCTGCAGGCGGAGGCTGGTTCTTGGCGGCATCTGCTAGCTGGCGCTGGAGACGGATGTTGTCGATGCGAAGGTTGTCAAGGATGGCGGCAACCTGGACCTTGTTGTCTCGGTACGCTGCTTCCTTCTGCACCGACTCTTGCTCTAGACATTGAAGACTGTCTTGAACGGCCTGTAGGGCTTGCTGGGCCTCCTTGCATTCCCGGCACCGGCTCTTGTCCTTCTGGAGGTGGAGCGGGGCGCTTGGTGGGAGAGGGTTGCTGAGTGGAGGGAGTGGAGGTCTGGGATCCACCTTGACCCCGCTTCTGGCGACACTTCTTGCCCTCCTTCTGGGGCCCCGCGGACTCCTCAGAGTCGGGGGCCAATGGGTTGGCGAGGTAATTGCCGGAGTAGGGTCGGTGGGCTGGAGCGGGTTGGGGGCGATTGGATGGCGGGGCGGAGGAAGAGGATGGGGCGCTGTTGCGTGAGCGCGGGAGGGCTGCTCTAGCGGCGGCGCGAGCCTTGGCCTCGATGCGGCAGATGTTGATCAGCTCATCGTAGCCGATCTCCAGGGACATGTAGGCGCGGGCTCTGGCGTTCATCTGGTCCAGCACCATGGAGTCGGGCAGCTTCTCGAAGAGTTGGAGGGTGTGGGAGTCGAGATCCTGAACTCCATGGTGGCGAAGCTGGACTCCGATGCGATGGAGGTCGTCGGCAAGCGCGTAGAGGTTCTTGGCGGTGGCGTTGTTGCACATCTTCTCGACTCGCTCCAGGGATTGGAGCAGCTCTGTCTTCTGGGCGGAGACGTTGCCATAATTGTCCTTGAGGATGGACAAGGCGTTGTCGTAGTCCTTCTCCTCAAAGTTCTGGCACCAGGTGACTGCGTTCTTGGCTGGGCCCTTGAGGCACTCCAGCTCCAGCTTCTCCAGCTTGTCGACGTTGCTCATCTTGTGGTTGGAGTGGTAGTAGTGGTTCCACCACTTGAACCAGACGGGGAACTCTGAGAGGTTCTTGCCGTCGAAGAAGCGAGTGGGCGGACGCTGGAGGTGACCGAAGAGGCTCTCGGAGGGAAGGGGGCAAAGTTGAGAGCTGGAGAAGGGGGCGGGTTGCAAAGACGCTCCCAGGGTCTCGTTGGTGAGGCCTTGAGTCTGGGGCAGGACTGGTTGCTCCAGGTCGGGCATAGAGGTGGCCGCAGGCGGAGGCTGGTTCTTGGCGGCGTCTGCTAGCTGGCACTGGAGACGGATGTTGTCGATGCGAAGGTTGTCAAGGATGGCGGCAACCTGGAACTCGTTGTCTCGGTACGCTGCTTCCTTCTGCGCCGACTCTTGCTCTAGACGTTGAAGACGGTCTTGAACGGCCTGTAGGGCTTGCTGGGCCTCCTTGCGTTCCCGTTCCTGGGCCTGTTGGGCGACAAGGTTCTGGGTGCGGAGGCGTTCCAGCACTGCCTGGGCCTTGATCCGGTCTTCTCGCTGGAGCTCTACTTGTTGCCGTAGGTCCTGTTCTCCAGCTCGTAGCTCTTGGAGTTGGGCCTCGGCGGCGAGACGAAGGCGAATCTGCTCGGAGCAGTGATGGCGGAGGTTGGTGATGCCCTTGTCCTGAACCATCAGCCGCTCCTGCATGTCCTGGAGCTCCCGGGGTCGCGTTGTCTCCTGGGGCTCCTCGGTGGCTGGAGGGGATGGGTTGGAGGTGGAGTCGAAGTGGCCGGTGCGTTGGGTGGGAGTGGCAGAGACGACGACGGTGTTGGGATCGGTGACGTCCTCAACGGAGCAGTTGAGGTTGGCGAGGTCCGCGAGGCGCTCCTGGCGGTTGGTTTCCTCCACCTCGTCCCGAATACGTCATCGTTCCACCTCCTCTGCCTCGGCTTGGGCACGGGCGGCTTCTTCTTCTTGCTGCACTTCTCGCTCCAGATGCTCCTCTGCCTTCTCCATCTCGATGGCGGCGTGGTGGAGGTCAGTGTGAGCTTGCTTGCGTTCCTCCTCTGTCGTGGCCTTGCGCTGGTTGATGGCCTCGTAGGCGAGACGAGCGTCCTTGTAGCGCTGCTGCCAAAACTGCTTCTTGGAGATGCCGGACTGCTGACGATGCTCTAGGACTCGGCATTCCTCAGGGAGGCGTTGATCTGGTAGTCCGGAACCGGTGTTGTCCAGCGTCCTGAGCGTCCCCAGGTCCTCCTCATCCCCGTCTTGCTCCAGGTCCACCGCCTCCTGAGGTCCATGTGCCGGGCTGCTGTTGTCTGTGATGACAGTGAGCTGGGGCATGGCCTTGCGGATGAAGGAGTAGACATGGCTGGAGTTGGGGTAGAGCTTCTGGTCATAGAGCTGCTTGACGAAGGGGCGGGGCTCACAGTCATTGGCGATCTCGCAGCGGGGGCAGGTGTAGCAGGGGAGGATGTTGGAGGAGTCGACGCGGAAGGAGCGGAAGGCGTGGAGGGCGGTCTTGTAGAGGGTAGGAGAGGAAGAACCGCCGGGCACGAAGTAGGCTCCTGCTCCACTGATGCAGAGGATCTTGTCGCACTGCTGGCAGCGGAGGCGGGTCGAGTGATGGGAGAGGACGGGGCAGATGAGGTTGTCGCAGGGGCTGTCGTCCAGCACGATGCAGGAGTGGGTGTGCTTGGAGATGACGACGTCCTCATCGGTGAAGTCCATGGCGAGCGAAGAGGATGTAGAAGAGGAGGAAGGAGAGGTTGGGCACCTGCTGAGCTTGCGAAGCAAGGCGAAGTTGCTGCAGCTGGCATCCGTTCCGAAGTCCTTTCCCCTGGCTAGACAGGCTCCATCCAACGCTGTCGGGGTGATTGGGGTATGAGGAGAGGGGGATGTTGCAATCCTGCCCGACGGCATTGTCGAAAGGGTGCAAGAGGTTGGAGAGGAAGGGGATGAACTGCTTGCGGATGCTGAAGGCCTCGGCGAAGCGGGAGGAGGTCGCGGTGTCGCGCCAGCACAAGCTCACCACCACCAAGTTTTTCTTAGGGTCTCCGAAGCAGGACAAAGGAGGGAGTTGAGAGAGTGGGGTAGAAGTGAAGGGGACGAGCCCTGTGGGCGAGATGTGTCTGGGGAGTTGGCGGGAGAGGTCGGGAGCCAATGAGCGTGGAGCATACGAAGCGGGGGAGGAGGGAAGGCGGTCCCGCGGCGAGGACTACCGTCACCGGGCGCCTCCACCCCCACCCCGCACTCCAACGCACCGACAGCTTGCAAAACTTTCAGTCACCAAAATTGATTTTGATGTTAAGGGTTACTCAAAAATTCCTAAAATCAAAATACTTTATTAGGATAATTTGGGTGAATGCATGTTTTAAATATTCGTAAAAGAAAGACTTAATGCGCGTTGCAAATCAGAAGAAGAATATTTAGATAGGACTTATGAATGAAACGGCCCACATGAATGTTTCGTTACAAAAATCACGATAGTTATAAATGCTGATACAAAGACTTTAAAAGAATATATGCTATCGCGTGCGCATTGTAAAGGTAAAATGGTCATACAGACGAACGTTTCTTTGCAAAAATTGGAAAAGTTATAAATGATGCAGCAAAGTCTTTAAAAGGATAAATGTGTTTGTCCTATTAGGGTGGTTATATGTTGTTTAATCCAATTACTTGAATAAATAGACTCAAGCACCGTCTTATCTCTAAAATGTCAGCTAAATAATTTATTTTTAAAATTATCTGTCAAATTTAATTCATTTATTTAGGGAAATAGCCTCAGGCATCAACTCCTCGCTAAAAGATTTATGAAAATATTTATTTTTTATATTATTTATAAAATCCAATTCATTTATTTAAGGAAAAAGCTTCAGGCATCAACTCCTCCCTAAAAGGCCTTATGCCATGTGTAAAACAAATTAGACCAACAGATAAAAAATTGCTGAAACCTATTGTGAACCCAAAAGGCAGTTCTAGGGATGACAAAACAGCCACGTTGTCTTATTCATCATTATTGCCTCAGAGAACAGAATCTAATTAAATTAGTATTTCGCTGTGTAATATAAGATGCAGTGTCTTCAGAGTTATGTTTATTCGCTACTGTAAAAATTATGAGCACTAATAAACTTCAATTTTAAATTAAAAGTTTGAATATTTCTGTGTAATAAGTTGACGGTTATTTTTTTATAAAAGTATTTATAAACTAAAAGTGTGTTAATCCATTCCAAAGCTTAATCACAGTAGCTTATGTAAATTACAAAAAGGAAGAATTTATTGCTCCGCTCAACAAATATTAACAAGTATATGGCGCAAAGCGCAATAGGTGACCCCGGAGCGCATTCCCCCTTCCACATTTACCTATAGCAGATGCCAAAAATTGAGGAATGTTTTCATTGCACGGGTTAACATTTTCTCTCAAAAGGGTAAGTCTGTGGTTTTTCTGCCAATTTCAAAAGTAAGCACAGATTTGGAATTGTTTTATACAACTTGTGAATCAAAAAACCAAAGTCTCCTGTTCAATTCTCAGCCGTTCAGCTGCTACTGATTATTGATGCTATTGTTGTGAGAGAAAGTTTGTCACTCAAGAGGGTAAGTATGTGGTTTCTCAACCATTTTCAAAAAAAGCACAGATTTGGAATCGTTATATATGACTTAAGAATCAAAAAACCAAAGTCTTTTTTTCAATTCTCAGCCGTTCAGCTGCTACTGATTATTGATGATATTGCCATGCATGAAAGTTGGTCACTCAAGAGGGTAAGTCTGTTGTTTCTCAACCATTTTCAAAAGTAAGCACATTTTTGGAATCCCTATATACGACTTGTGAACAAAAAACTCAAGTCTTCTGTTCAATTCTTAATATTACAGGTGCTACAGCGGAAAAAATTTTAAGCCTTTCTACCCAAAAAAGTAATGTTTCAATCGCTCAGATTCCGGGTCTATCCCTCCAGATCTTCCTAAAATTTTATTAGTTTTCAGGGAAAAAACGTTTGTCCCAGTCCGTTGAGAATTCGCCCGTTCCCAGCATTTCCAAACACATATACACACATATATATATGATCATGCTTCTCAATGATATTATGGAATCAACACTGAGTATTCAAAAGTATTCAATATTTAATTTTTGACCGCGGAGCGGCCCGAAGGGGTCTATAGAGGTCTATAGAGGTTACTAAACGTTTGTCCTCATATATATATGTGAAAACATAATTACAAACAGAGGCTACGGCTACTGTACCCTCACCTTAGAGAATATTTTTGGTTGCTCAACAAACACATAACTAAACACTATGTTCTACTTTAGTTTAATAATTGCTTTATATATATGTTGCAGAATCTTTGGCATAACATACTTAGAAGATTTATCACATTAAGAACAATAATGTCAGAAAACATTAAATTTGCCAATAACGATGGAGCTGAACATAGATAACAATGACTTAAAGAAATTGCGGTCTGGTTGGGTCTAGTTGTCTAAACTGCCGAATACCAGTATATCCGATTTCTCACTTGTGCAATCGTCACCAAAGTCTCAATTCAGAACAGAACATGTGGCATCCTGGAACATGTGCCATCATATATGGAATAGTGTGTGGTTGGATGTGGTTGGAAAAAAGATTGGTTGAAATTGACCAAAAATCGATGTTAAGGACGTTCAGAGGTCGAAAAGGTACAGACCAAGTATATGGCGCAAAGCGCAATAGGTGACCGCGGAGCAGTGGTGTTAGCACGAAAAAATTTTCATTTGTGTGGTGTCACACGAGACACGAGCTGGGACCTGACCATTTGTTTTTGTGTCGTTTTGTGTATGACACGAAACAATACTCATTTCGTGTGCACAGTCAAGTTTTCTGGAAAATTTCCGGCACATTTTCTGATGTCTTTTTTTCTCGGAAAAACACATGAAAAACGTTGAGAAGTAAATGAGACAATGCCCTACTATTTATAGAGCACCCAACGGTTGCTCTGAAAGAGCAAAATGGCCTGCGCACTGGCCTCCTGCAGACGATTGCGACGGTTGTCTAAGAGAAGTCCCGTGCGACTAAAAAGCCGCTCTGCATCGGAGGAGCTAGATGGTAGGGAGAGGATGGTAGATGGCCAGCTGAGCGTCGATGTTCAGCTGGGCGGACTGCTGCTTTCGAAGCCACTCCGGCAGTATGGGGCCAGCACTCTCCTCCGATTCTCCAGACTGCTCCTGCTGGAACAAAATGAATTTTGTGCTAGAAACAAAATGTTTGTTTGAGTGCCTGATTAACGATGACTGTGTCCTGTGAGGAGTTGTCGGAGTCTTCCTGGTGGTTCAGGAAGTCGTTGAAGTTGGCGTTGAGGCACTCCTCCTCAGCTTCGTCCTCGTCCTCGTCCAGCAGGGCCTTCTTAGCGGAGGTGGGAAAGAAAAAAACTAGGTGGGAAGAAAAAAACTGGCCCTCTGGCCTGAAGGCAATGACACCTGAGTGAGCACACGGAAACAATACAAATTTGGAATTTTTCGTGTCGTGTCTTTTGTGACACAGAAAAACAACATACACGAAAAAAACGAAACAATATGCGATATTTTTTTTCCGTTTCGTGATTGTTTCATTGTTTCTGTGTGGGCCTATTGTTTCGTGCGCACATCACTGCCGCGGAGCGCATTCCTCCTTCCACCTTCACATGTAACAGATGCCGATTCTAAATCTGTGCTTAACATTCAAATTGCTTGAGAAACCAAATATTTACCCTTTTGATTGACAAATTTTTATGCATTCCAATATTCCCATATTTTGGTAAGTGAACTACTGGGATAGCTTCGCGGTCACCTATTATTTATTTATTTATTTATTTAAATTTTCTAACACGTGTCCCATCAAGAGACGTATGGTACACTTAATACACTAAATAATACAAGTTGTGGTGATATGCAGCAGTAACGTAGCGAGATTCTCCTTCATCGTCACCGAAGGGGTTAGGAGAGAAGAACAGGTTGGGGCATGTCAAGCCACTAAAAGAGCAAACTGATCCCGGCCTCCCTTCCGCCCGCCTCATCGATGTTCAAGGTCAACGAAACCGGCTTTGGAAACACCACAGCACACCCGCGGGCGACCGGGAACGGGCAGAGGTAATCACACTAACAACTAGCGCAGGCAGAGGAACGGGGCCTCGGATCTAGCTACAAGCGTTGCAATGCTATGGGGGCAGGAGGGGAAATCACCGTCCAGTCTGTACAGCAGCGGAATGACTTCCGAGTACATGTTAGGGGCTGGGCCGAGGACGGCGTTCTTTGTCGTGGAAGGATGGAGTGGCAGACCAAAGTCTAGAGACTTCACGATCCAGTCGGCCGAACGTCCTTCCCGTCTCAGCTTGGCTTGACGAGGATGTGACCAACGTCGAGGTCGAGGTCATGGTGGAAGTGTCTAGGGGGTATAGTCGCAGAGACTGCCTTGGGGTAGGGTTCATGACTGCAGGTAGAGGGAGAGTCGAGCTCCATCGGGTCTCTTCAAAACCATCTGGCGTCGGTGTTGCGAGTATCGGCTTTCTCCGTCAAAACACCACTCAAGGATCTTGTGGACCCCTACCACAACGCTGATGCCATCGGGTTGTAGGATGTAGGTCCCGGTCTGAGAGCCAAATTGTTGGAGACGGAGGTCACGACCATTGTTGATCTTGATGACGAAGTTGTGTCTCCTGGACTCAGTCGCCTGCTTTCCCTTTTCGACTGTCGGAGTGGGGCTTCCTTCTTGGCTCTGAGCATTGGTGGGTGGAGGGGCGATGTCCGGCTCCGAGGGGATGGGGTCGGTGTCCTTTTCTTGTCTTTGCCTTGCTTTTATCCAAGTCGGACCCATCATCGTGTCCTCTTCAAGCCAGTTGCGGATACGCTGGTACACTACTTCCGGCATGGGATTGATGCCGTCGAGATCGAGCATCCAAGGCGGTTGTGGATGTAATAAGATTCCCGTGGCCATTAGATTCATCCATGGAGAGTTCGCATGGTGATCCTTGAGACAAATGGTTGGGAAGGGCCTGGACAGTGGGCCGATGGCCTGCCAGAGCTCGGGAGGAGAGAGGGACTTGTCCATGTCCTGACACGTGGATAGTTGGACTTTGGTTAGGCGGCCTCAACGTGGCTTGAAGAAATCGAAGATCATCTGCTTGTGGACTCCATCGAAGCTGCAGTGGTCGAAGATGATCACCTTGTTGTCTAAGCACATCCCCTCGAACATCAGCAGCATTATCTTCAGTCCCCTGGCGCTTAGACCTTGTAGTATGAGCTTATCTGTGGAGATGTGACAAAAATAGTTCAGGAGTTGTCGTTGCTCCTCGGGGTCAGAAATAGCATCGGTGAGCCTGAGCGTGTTGCCGGTGAGGGTCCTGCTTAGACTCGACCTCTTCTGTTTCATGATTTGCTGCTTCCCTCCAGGCTGTTCGATGGGCTGAAGGAGGGTATTGGAGGAAGTGGGAAGAGAGATGGAGTATGAATCCAGGTGGAACGCCTTTGATGGCGGCTCACTGTCCTCTTCAACTTCTCCCGGGACTGACTTGTCTACAAACTTCTCCAGGTGAATCTCCAGCCAATACCGAGCTGACACCGTCAGCGAACGAAAATGGACCTTGGGTAAGGTTCCCCAAGGAGCTCTGTCCACTAGATAACGCCACTTGGAGCACACGAGACGAGTACGGGCCAAGCTGTGTCCATCTAGATGTCGTAAGATCAACTCCAACAGCTCGTTTGGCAACTGGTCGAGTGTCGTTGGCGTTGCAGAAGGTACATGGGTAGCTGGATGTGACGGATGGGGGTGGATTGGGCGTCCTCTCTCCCCACTCAGTGAAAACTCTGACTGGTTGCTTGCTCCGAGGGGGTCTCTGACTTGTGGCTGTCCCCGGTGGCAACACAGCCTTCGATAATGACATTGGAGAGTCATTCGACTGGAGTGGTCTGAGCGAAGTCGATCTAGCTGGCTTTCCATCAACGCGATGGCCAGAAGTACTTGGTCCCCACTGCTGTAGTTCTGGTGGCGGGTGGGCGTCGATGTCCTCTGGTGGTGGTCATTAGTGGCGCTGTCTGTCATGATGGTGGGTATCAGAAGCCCAGGAGTGGTTCCACCAGTTGAAATCGATGCCTCCAGGAGAACACAGGCTTCCTGGTAGATGACGTGGCCTATGGCCAGGAACCGCTGAACTCCTTCACTGTTGACGTGCTGAAACTGGAGCTTGGCCAAGTTCTCCGGGTGGAAGATTCCCTGAGCTACGAGCTGCTCCACGATCAGGCACCACAAAGAGATGTGGTCTTGAGTGCAACTGGGACAGCAATAGATCGCTGAGTTGGCCTCCAGTAGTTGTTGACAGACTCTCATGAGTAGCAAGGCATCCGTCGGTCCCAGGATTGGTTCCAAGGTTCCTTGAATGCAGGTGATGCATAGGGGTCATCGACAGTCGTCACAGTTGACCCTGTCTCCCAGAGCTATCTCTCTGTCACAACGGCGACAACGTGCTCCAGCAATGTGACTCAGTGCTTCCATTTGTCATCGGGTGTGTCGTCGTGGCTTTCCAGCCAGTGTTTGTTCTTTCGGCTACAATCGGGTTCTACCTTAGCCTGTCTTGACAACTTGAAGGTCACGGAGCGCGAGCGAGGTCTTGGAAGAGGCGATGAGGTGAGTGGGCCTGCAGGGAGTATCTCGTTCTCCCGTTTCTCACACTCTTGTTGGTGAGTGTGAGCCGAGGTCACTCTATCTCCATTCCATTTTGCTACATCCACAGTCTCTCGGGTTGATCTAGTCTTGCATCAGGAAGGTTTGATAGTCCGTCTTTGCAAGCTTCCTTCCTGGCAGTGACGATGATAGATGACGAGAAGGTAGGTGCTCGCCATTGAACTGCGGCCGAATCGGCGGAACTTCATCCTCCCGGTCGGGAAGGACGGTCTACTCATCGTCATTCCATCTCCTTCTTGCGTCCCTTATTTCATCGTAGACTGACAACATTCTCATGGTAGCTGAGGCCATGGGACGCTCCAGCCTCCTCTTCCCCACTTAGGTGACAGGGGGACTTCTCGGGTCCTCTCAGGTTCTCATTGGCATCGTGGAGCATCCGTTGTCAGGCCGGAAGCTATCCTTGCCCAGGCTCGTGCAGGCGTGGATGGGCTGGGACTGGAACGTTCCATGGCCATATTCCCTTCCGGAGTCTAGGAGATAACAGCCTAGCTTCAAGGTCCAGGAGTGGACCATTTCGCCTGTCGGAGATCAGAGAAGTAGGGACTGGCGTAAGGATGGACAGCATCAGTCAGTGGAGATACATGGCTCTCTGTTGTCCGAAGTAGGAGGAGTATTGTCAAGATTCCTCTCGATATGCTACCCCTGTTGACCCATCCGCCGCCAGTCACAGCGTATCACTGATTAATGCCACTGTGATCCACCAATTCTCGGTTCCTGGACTCAAGTGTGAGTGAGTGGCAAGGGATAGACGGCTCCCTCCGTTTTCACGTCTGAGTCGAGGTCTCTACTGCCCTTATCTCCGTGGGCTGAAGGCGCAGTCGTTCCTTACTTCTCTGCCTCGCCCTCTGGTTCGCCTGACTTTCGCAGGTTTTGGTGTCAAGTAGGTGAGTCCTGGTTATGTCTTGGATGGTGACATCGAGTTTCTCAAGCCGAGTGGCGGGTGACTGTGGTCATCTTCCTGCGTCTGTCTCCGATGGACCTTTTCTGGTCCTGTCCCATTATTGCTAGGTCGCAGTGAGTTCAAGGTGAGGCTGGCCCCCAGCCATCGAGTGTCTTGAGGATCGAGTTCATATCTCCTTCCTGTTCCATCTCTTTCTCTCCTTCAGGAGAGTCTGGTGTTTGACTTCGTTTCTCAGCTGACTTGACTCGCTGTGATCAAGTAGAGAAGTGTAGAGTGCATCGGTTGGGGTGTGGACGCGATGTCGGGATCGGTGTCCGAGTAGTGTAGTTATGTGTTGGTCAGGTCGGGTACTCTTTCTTTCCCGGCGGCCAGAAGGGTGTTGAAGAAGGAAGTGAAGTGATGTGGGCAGCGTAGCGTGGATGTTGTTGAATGAGTATCTGTCTATCTGTGCAAAGAGGGCACTCGGACAGTCTCACTTAACAAGATAGTCTGGAGTCGACACATTGTTGCTCCATTGCTTGCCCTGTGGAAGATTGAGGGAGGGGAAGAATGTCCATCTGGTGGTGCCAAGTCTGATGGAAGCGTCATCCCGCATCTCCTTCCCCTTTGATGGAGGTAAGTAGTGAAGCGATGGCGGTCGCCAGAAACTATGCAGCGGTGTAGTCGCATGGAGGTCTTGCGCCGGGTCGTGTAGGTATAGGTTAGTCTGGTGGTGAGGTGGCGCAGTTGAAAGCTTCCGAACTGGAAAGCGGGTCAGAAGCCATTGGTGTCTGTCTTCCCAGGCCCATAATGTAATGTTGAGCTGGGGATTGGATGGGCTAGGAGCTCTGGCTCTGGAGCTGACAGAGCCATTCGCGAAGCGTTGCAGGCTAATGGCGACCGCCTGGAGGCTTCTGGGGTTTGTAGAATCATCTCCAGATGGATCCCGGTCCTCGTAGAGGGATGATGAGGTTGAGCACCAGCATGGCTGTTGAGAAGCGATCCTTGGAAGTTGTCAATCGTGGCAGTCGGCAAACAAAAGACTGCAAGGATGCGGTCTGAAGTCAGTCAACGCCTTCGCTCCTACGAATCTCGGAGTCACAGGCAGGCCCGGAGGAGATGCTGCCGCGACCGGTGTCATCCCGTCTGCTCTGATGTCGCAGTAACAGCCATCTGTCAGGCCACTGTCGAACCATGGCGGTGGTTGGGGATGTCCTAGTAGATGCTAGCTCGAGCCTGTGGCTTGCTAGCACTGAAACGACACCGGTGGTGTGTGTGGGAGTTCGGGATGGATAGTTTCAGTAGGGGTGGGTTCCGACTCAGTTGTAGAAGTTGCGGTCGTAGTTCCAAACAGCATCATCCGTCGGAGGTCAGAAGAGATAGATGTACTCCTCTAGCTCCCTCAAAGAGTGGCTAGAGGTCTTTCCATCCTGGACGAGGCTGAGATTGCAGCGGGCCAAGAGCAGGATGCCTCTCTTCACGGAACGAGGGTCAGAAGGATGACCGTGAAGACGTGAGCGTTGATGGCTGGACACATCTCTCAGTTCTCCCTTCTATCCTGCTGAGATGTCGACGAAGACGGGAACTAGTGAGGTCATCTGATGCCCAGTCTAGTTCCTTAGCTGTCGAGGTCTGTATCTGTCGGAGGGCTCTGGCTGCTTCTAGCCTTACGCATAAAGCCTGGCTAGCTGACGGTGGTAGACGGAAGTCTAGAATGCTTCTGGCAGTGGTGGACGACCTTAGCATTCTCTGTTATCCGTTTGGAGGTCCGGGCCTTCCGCGGTGGTTAATGAGGGCTTTGGTCGCCAGGGGCAGTGAGTAACCGTTCTCATCCACCGACTCTCAACAGGGTTCCTGAATGGCTGGTGCCACGGGACAGATGTTGGATATAGGCGGGTGTGTCCTCCCTCCACTGTGGATGATCCCAGTAACTTGCTGGAGGTCGGAGAACCCGGTGTTGACTGATAGGAAGCTCTGTCCGCCTTGGGTGCGAAGCCCTGGTAGCTTCCAGTATTATGCCGGAGGCCTGAGCAGCTGGCCATGGGGTTGAAGGTCTTGTTAGCCGGCAGCAGCAGCCAGGAGACCTCGATAGTCTTCTGTTGTGGCCGGTAGCCTAGGTGGCCTCCAGTGTCATGGTGGAGGCCAGGGTAGCCAGCAGTGGCAGTGGGGGGACCTTGACAGTCTCCAAACGAAGGTTGGAGCCCTTGGCAGTGAGAAGGTCTTGACGGTCTTCAGCTTGTGCTGAAGGCCTGGGCAGTTGGCAGCAGCGGGCAGGAAGCCTGGGAAACTTCCGGCGGCGGTGGGAAGCCTTTGCCGCCTCCAGCATCAGACAGTGACCATGAGTAGAAGGCCTTGGCCACCGGCGGTGGCGGGCCGGTCCTGAGCAGCTGGCAGCAGCTGAACAGAGGCGTGGGTGTTCCCCAGCCAAGGCAGATGGTCTCAGTGGCCTCCGATGTCATGTTGAGGGCTTGAGAAGTTGGCAATAGCAAGCAGAAGACCTGTCAGCCTCCAGTAGCATGCTGGAGGCCTAAGGATCCGGTGGTGACTGGCGGGAAGCTCTGGCAGCCTCCCGTGAGCAGTGGGTCTTCCTGTGCTTGCCTGACGGGTGGAGATGCCATTGAATAGCACTGGCATCCCTCTGGCTCTGCGTCGAAGATGTCTACTGTTGTCGTCAATCAGTAGTCACTTGCGCTGCTGTCATCTGTCGCATTGTCCAGAGAGTGTTGGTCGAAGCTGAGCCTGTAGAAGGAGCTCAGTCTGGACCAGATGCGACAGGTGTAGTGTGAGGAGTGTAGGGATGGAGAGTGTAGCAGGAGCTATGGTCGTGTTTTCTGCCAGCGAAGACGCTGTCCATCTGTCTGTACATCTACGGGCAACAGCACGGTTTGGCTTCCTGGTTCCCTTTTTGGGTACTCTTCCCTCTGTTTCCTGTTTCCCGTGTAAAACTGTTGATTTAGCAGACAGTTATTTGTCTTAAGGGTTTGGATTCACAAAGTTCTAAATTGATTTGCCTACATAAATTAAATTGCTTATCTGAGTGAAGAGCTAGAGCAAAATTGAGAAACATCAAATAAATTTGTTTTCAATTTTCGCTTCTTATGAGAACATTATTTTAATCCTTAAGATTCAAAGTTTTAGATTTTCATTTAATCCTATGTTATGGCTACTAAAGGCTGGCGTCGGAGGGAGTGGGTGGACTTTGAGGAGGGGTTGGAGCAGGAACAGCATAGGCCAGGTGGGTGTGCAGAGAGGGGTGAGTGGAGGAGGGATGTGGCGGAGGCTGGTAGGAGTGCTCGCTGGTGAAGAGGTGCGGCTGGCGGGGGTCGTTGCCCACGAAGCCGACCATGGACAGCTCGCGGGGCGGCAGGTGATGGAGGCCGCGTGGCTGCGGCGGCGGGTGGTTCACGTAAGTGCCCAGCAGCTGGACGGAGGTCTGGGGCACCAGCCAGCGACAGTTGGTGAACTGGCCCAGCTCCAGCAGATAGTTGAGACCGCCCAGTTTCATGTTGGCCTTGTTCAGGATGTTGTTGAGGACGAGGTGGGAGCCGCGCTCCTCCTTCCCGACAGTGCTGGCTTTGGCAAGACTCACGCACTGGGTCAGGATCCCGTAGTAGTGCTCCAGCATCTTCCCCCAGTCCTTGACGCCGTCCTCCCGACTGTCCAGGATCACAAACAGGAAGTAGTCCAGGCTGGGCAGGGCGGCCTTGAAGATGGACTCCAGGCTGTCTGGGTTCAGGTTGCCTATGTCGCAGAGGCCCAGCTGGAGGCCTTTCGTGGCCGCGGCCCTGGCAAAGGACTGGATGAAGTTCTGGAGGATGAGTGGCTCCTTGACGGGGATGAGGGCCAGGGCTTTCCAGTCCTGGGTGAGGTCGCCTTGGACGAACTTGGTGGTGGGCGGGGGGCGCCAGTCGCCGTTCTCCTGAGTGGATGGCCGGGTGGGAAGGAGGCGGCCTTGGACAAGGCGGCTCTTGGTGGCCAGGGCCATGCGCATGGCGGCGAGGTTGCGGTTGTGGAGGACGGCGG
>JASANA010007175.1:0-49533 GCA_030248095.1 Ptycholaimellus sp. GST1_10
GGAGCGGAGGTGGATGGTGAGTGGGCGGCGGTGTCGATGTCGTGGGCGGGGGAAGTGGAGCATGACCATGCGTATCGGCTGCTAGTACCTCAGAGGCCAAGGACTCGGCCAGGCCACGGGTAGAATGACTGGAACCATGGGCCTAGCTAGGGGGTCGATTCCTACGATCAGAGCTCTGTGAGGCAGCAAAACAGATAGATGGCCGGAAGCGGGAGGAGCGGAGGTGGATGGTGAGTGGGCGGCGGTGTCGATGGCGTGGGGCGGGGGAAGTGGAGCATGACCATGCGTATCGGCTGCTAGTACCTCAGAGGCCAAGGACTCGGCCAGGCCACGGGTAGAATGACTGGAACCATGGGCCTAGCTAGGGGGTCGATTCCTACGATCAGAGCTCTGTGAGGCAGCAAAACAGATAGATGGCCGGAAGCGGGAGGAGCGGAGGTGGATGGTGAGTGGGCGGCGGTGTCGATGGCGTGGGCGGGGGAAGTGGAGCATGACCATGCGTATCGGCTGCTAGTACCTCAGAGGCCAAGGACTCGGCCAGGCCACGGGTAGAATGACTGGAACCATGGGCCTAGCTAGGGGGTCGATTCCTATGATCAGAGCTCTGTGAGGCAGCAAAACAGATAGATGGCCGGAGAAGAAAAGCGGGAGGAGCGGAGGTGGATGGTGAGTGGGCGGCGGTGTCGATGGCGTGGGCGGGGGAAGTGGAGCATGACCATGCGTATCGGCTGCTAGTACCTCAGAGGCCAAGGACTCGGCCAGGCCACGGGTAGAATGACTGGAACCATGGGCCTAGCTAGGGGGTCGATTCCTACGATCAGAGCTCTGTGAGGCAGCAAAACAGATAGATGGCCGGAAGCGGGAGGAGCGGAGGTGGATGGTGAGTGGGCGGCGGTGTCGATGGCGTGGGCGGGGGAAGTGGAGCATGACCATGCGTATCGGCTGCTAGTACCTCAGAGGCCAAGGACTCGGCCAGGCCACGGGTAGAATGACTGGAACCATGGGCCTAGCTAGGGGGTCGATTCCTACGATCAGAGCTCTGTGAGGCAGCAAAACAGATAGATGGCCGGAAGCGGGAGGAGCGGAGGTGGATGGTGAGTGGGCGGCGGTGTCGATGGCGTGGGCGGGGGAAGTGGAGCATGACCATGCGTATCGGCTGCTAGTACCTCAGAGGCCAAGGACTCGGCCAGGCCACGGGTAGAATGACTGGAACCATGGGCCTAGCTAGGGGGTCGATTCCTACGATCAGAGCTCTGTGAGGCAGCAAAACAGATAGATGGCCGGAAGCGGGAGGAGCGGAGGTGGATGGTGAGTGGGCGGCGGTGTCGATGGCGTGGGCGGGGGAAGTGGAGCATGACCATGCGTATCGGCTGCTAGTACCTCAGAGGCCAAGGACTCGGCCAGGCCACGGGTAGAATGACTGGAACCATGGGCCTAGCTAGGGGGTCGATTCCTACGATCAGAGCTCTGTGAGGCAGCAAAACAGATAGATGGCCGGAAGCGGGAGGAGCGGAGGTGGATGGTGAGTGGGCGGCGGTGTCGATGGCGTGGGCGGGGGGAAGTGGAGCATGACCATGCGTATCGGCTGCTAGTACCTCAGAGGCCAAGGACTCGGCCAGGCCACGGGTAGAATGACTGGAACCATGGGCCTAGCTAGGGGGTCGATTCCTACGATCAGAGCTCTGTGAGGCAGCAAAACAGATAGATGGCCGGAAGCGGGAGGAGCGGAGGTGGATGGTGAGTGGGCGGCGGTGTCGATGGCGTGGGCGGGGGAAGTGGAGCATGACCATGCGTATCGGCTGCTAGTACCTCAGAGGCCAAGGACTCGGCCAGGCCACGGGTAGAATGACTGGAACCATGGGCCTAGCTAGGGGGTCGATTCCTACGATCAGAGCTCTGTGAGGCAGCAAAACAGATAGATGGCCGGAAGCGGGAGGAGCGGAGGTGGATGGTGAGTGGGCGGCGGTGTCGATGGCGTGGGCGGGGGAAGTGGAGCATGACCATGCGTATCGGCTGCTAGTACCTCAGAGGCCAAGGACTCGGCCAGGCCACGGGTAGAATGACTGGAACCATGGGCCTAGCTAGGGGGTCGATTCCTACGATCAGAGCTCTGTGAGGCAGCAAAACAGATAGATGGCCGGAAGCGGGAGGAGCGGAGGTGGATGGTGAGTGGGCGGCGGTGTCGATGGCGTGGGCGGGGGAAGTGGAGCATGACCATGCGTATCGGCTGCTAGTACCTCAGAGGCCAAGGACTCGGCCAGGCCACGGGTAGAATGACTGGAACCATGGGCCTAGCTAGGGGGTCGATTCCTACGATCAGAGCTCTGTGAGGCAGCAAAACAGATAGATGGCCGGAAGCGGGAGGAGCGGAGGTGGATGGTGAGTGGGCGGCGGTGTCGATGGCGTGGGCGGGGGAAGTGGAGCATGACCATGCGTATCGGCTGCTAGTACCTCAGAGGCCAAGGACTCGGCCAGGCCACGGGTAGAATGACTGGAACCATGGGCCTAGCTAGGGGGTCGATTCCTACGATCAGAGCTCTGTGAGGCAGCAAAACAGATAGATGGCCGGAAGCGGGAGGAGCGGAGGTGGATGGTGAGTGGGCGGCGGTGTCGATGGCGTGGGCGGGGGAAGTGGAGCATGACCATGCGTATCGGGCTGCTAGTACCTCAGAGGCCAAGGACTCGGCCAGGCCACGGGTAGAATGACTGGAACCATGGGCCTAGCTAGGGGGTCGATTCCTACGATCAGAGCTCTGTGAGGCAGCAAAACAGATAGATGGCCGGAAGCGGGAGGAGCGGAGGTGGATGGTGAGTGGGCGGCGGTGTCGATGGCGTGGGCGGGGGAAGTGGAGCATGACCATGCGTATCGGCTGCTAGTACCTCAGAGGCCAAGGACTCGGCCAGGCCACGGGTAGAATGACTGGAACCATGGGCCTAGCTAGGGGGTCGATTCCTACGATCAGAGCTCTGTGAGGCAGCAAAACAGATAGATGGCCGGAAGCGGGAGGAGCGGAGGTGGATGGTGAGTGGGCGGCGGTGTCGATGGCGTGGGCGGGGGAAGTGGAGCATGACCATGCGTATCGGCTGCTAGTACCTCAGAGGCCAAGGACTCGGCCAGGCCACGGGTAGAATGACTGGAACCATGGGCCTAGCTAGGGGGTCGATTCCTACGATCAGAGCTCTGTGAGGCAGCAAAACAGATAGATGGCCGGAAGCGGGAGGAGCGGAGGTGGATGGTGAGTGGGCGGCGGTGTCGATGGCGTGGGCGGGGGAAGTGGAGCATGACCATGCGTATCGGCTGCTAGTACCTCAGAGGCCAAGGACTCGGCCAGGCCACGGGTAGAATGACTGGAACCATGGGCCTAGCTAGGGGGTCGATTCCTACGATCAGAGCTCTGTGAGGCAGCAAAACAGATAGATGGCCGGAAGCGGGAGGAGCGGAGGTGGATGGTGAGTGGAAAAAAAAAAAAAAAAAGCGGCGGTGTCGATGGCGTGGGCGGGGGAAGTGGAGCATGACCATGCGTATCGGCTGCTAGTACCTCAGAGGCCAAGGACTCGGCCAGGCCACGGGTAGAATGACTGGAACCATGGGCCTAGCTAGGGGGTCGATTCCTACGATCAGAGCTCTGTGAGGCAGCAAAACAGATAGATGGCCGGAAGCGGGAGGAGCGGAGGTGGATGGTGAGTGGGCGGCGGTGTCGATGGCGTGGGCGGGGGAAGTGGAGCATGACCATGCGTATCGGCTGCTAGTACCTCAGAGGCCAAGGACTCGGCCAGGCCACGGGTAGAATGACTGGAACCATGGGCCTAGCTAGGGGGTCGATTCCTACGATCAGAGCTCTGTGAGGCAGCAAAACAGATAGATGGCCGGAAGCGGGAGGAGCGGAGGTGGATGGTGAGTGGGCGGCGGTGTCGATGGCGTGGGCGGGGGAAGTGGAGCATGACCATGCGTATCGGCTGCTAGTACCTCAGAGGCCAAGGACTCGGCCAGGCCACGGGTAGAATGACTGGAACCATGGGCCTAGCTAGGGGGTCGATTCCTACGATCAGAGCTCTGTGAGGCAGCAAAACAGATAGATGGCCGGAAGCGGGAGGAGCGGAGGTGGATGGTGAGTGGGCGGCGGTGTCGATGGCGTGGGCGGGGGAAGTGGAGCATGACCATGCGTATCGGCTGCTAGTACCTCAGAGGCCAAGGACTCGGCCAGGCCACGGGTAGAATGACTGGAACCATGGGCCTAGCTAGGGGGTCGATTCCTACGATCAGAGCTCTGTGAGGCAGCAAAACAGATAGATGGCCGGAAGCGGGAGGAGCGGAGGTGGATGGTGAGTGGGCGGCGGTGTCGATGGCGTGGGCGGGGGAAGTGGAGCATGACCATGCGTATCGGCTGCTAGTACCTCAGAGGCCAAGGACTCGGCCAGGCCACGGGTAGAATGACTGGAACCATGGGCCTAGCTAGGGGGTCGATTCCTACGATCAGAGCTCTGTGAGGCAGCAAAACAGATAGATGGCCGGAAGCGGGAGGAGCGGAGGTGGATGGTGAGTGGGCGGCGGTGTCGATGGCGTGGGCGGGGGAAGTGGAGCATGACCATGCGTATCGGCTGCTAGTACCTCAGAGGCCAAGGACTCGGCCAGGCCACGGGTAGAATGACTGGAACCATGGGCCTAGCTAGGGGGTCGATTCCTACGATCAGAGCTCTGTGAGGCAGCAAAACAGATAGATGGCCGGAAGCGGGAGGAGCGGAGGTGGATGGTGAGTGGGCGGCGGTGTCGATGGCGTGGGCGGGGGAAGTGGAGCATGACCATGCGTATCGGCTGCTAGTACCTCAGAGGCCAAGGACTCGGCCAGGCCACGGGTAGAATGACTGGAACCATGGGCCTAGCTAGGGGGTCGATTCCTACGATCAGAGCTCTGTGAGGCAGCAAAACAGATAGATGGCCGGAAGCGGGAGGAGCGGAGGTGGATGGTGGGGGGGCGGCGCTGTCGATGGCGTGGGCGGGGGAAGTGGAGCATGACCATGCGTATCGGCTGCTAGTACCTCAGAGGCCAAGGACTCGGCCAGGCCACGGGTAGAATGACTGGAACCATGGGCCTAGCTAGGGGGTCGATTCCTACGATCAGAGCTCTGTGAGGCAGCAAAACAGATAGATGGCCGGAAGCGGGAGGAGCGGAGGTGGAGGGAGTGGGCGGCGGGTCGATGGCGGGGCGGGGGAAGGGAGCAGACAGGTATGGCTGCTAGTCCTCAGAGGCAAGGACTCGGCCAGGCCACAGGAACAAGACGGAACCAGGGCCAGCAGGGGGATTCCCACGATCAGAGCTCGGAGGGCGGCGGGACGGATCAATGGCCGGAAGCGGAGGAGCGGAGGGGATGGGAGGGCATACGGTCCCACAAAAAAGAGCCCCCCGGGGATGCCCCCCCCCCCACCCCCGGTCGGGTCCGGGTCAAAGGGGGGGTGCGGGGGCCCCCCCGACCCCCCGGGGGCCCCCACCCCCACCGGGGGGGATTGGGGTCAACAAAGGGGAACAGAGCAAGGGAAAATAGAGAAGTTTGGCCTTACGAAAAAAGGTCCCAAAAACCCCAATGGGCACAAAACTGCGCCAGCAAGGAAAATTTATATGACCAACAAAACAAGAAATTCGTATGAAATTTCAAAAACTTGGTTGGTGGAAGGACCGGGGCCCCCAGGGGGGTACCTCCCAGCCAAGTTGGTTGGTTGGTCAGGTAGGTCCTGAAAAACTTGGTTGGTTGGTTGGGACTGGGGGGTCGGGGGGGGTCGCAGGCAAAAAGTTGGTTGGTTGCTTCGGGGGGGCGGGGGGGGGGGGGCGGGGGGGGGGGGCGGCAATGGTGAGTGGGCGGTGGTGTCGATGGCGTGGGCGGGGGAAGTGGAGCATGACCATGCGTATCGGCTGCTAGTACCTCAGAGGCCAAGGACTCGGCCAGGCCACGGGTAGAATGACTGGAACCATGGGCCTAGCTAGGGGGTCGATTCCTACGATCAGAGCTCTGTGAGGCAGCAAAACAGATAGATGGCCGGAAGCGGGAGGAGCGGAGGTGGATGGTGAGTGGGCGGCGGTGTCGATGGCGTGGGCGGGGGAAGTGGAGCATGACCATGCGTATCGGCTGCTAGTACCTCAGAGGCCAAGGACTCGGCCAGGCCACGGGTAGAATGACTGGAACCATGGGCCTAGCTAGGGGGTCGATTCCTACGATCAGAGCTCTGTGAGGCAGCAAAACAGATAGATGGCCGGAAGCGGGAGGAGCGGAGGTGGATGGTGAGTGGGCGGCGGTGTCGACAACAAACCCCCCCCCCCCCCCCCTGGCGTGGGCGGGGGAAGTGGAGCGTGACCATGCGTATCGGCTGCTAGTACCTCAGAGGCCAAGGACTCGGCCAGGCCACGGGTAGAATGACTGGAACCATGGGCCTAGCTAGGGGGTCGATTCCTACGATCAGAGCTCTGTGAGGCAGCAAAACAGATAGATGGCCGGAAGCGGGAGGAGCGGAGGTGGATGGTGAGTGGGCAGCGGTGTCGATGGCGTGGGGCGGGGGAAGTGGAGCATGACCATGCGTATCGGCTGCTAGTACCTCAGAGGCCAAGGACTCGGCCAGGCCACGGGTAGAATGACTGGAACCATGGGCCTAGCTAGGGGGTCGATTCCTACGATCAGAGCTCTGTGAGGCAGCAAAACAGATAGATGGCCGGAAGCGGGAGGAGCGGAGGTGGGGGGGGGGGGGATGGTGAGTGGGCGGCGGTGTCGATGGCG
The DNA here is from genome assembly GCA_030248095.1 of Ptycholaimellus sp. GST1_10. Taxonomy (NCBI): domain Eukaryota; kingdom Metazoa; phylum Nematoda; class Chromadorea; order Chromadorida; family Chromadoridae; genus Ptycholaimellus; species Ptycholaimellus sp. GST1_10. Next base: position 6,763 of record JASANA010007175.1, read on the forward strand.
TGGGCGGGGGAAGTGGAGCATGACCATGCGTATCGGCTGCTAGTACCTCAGAGGCCAAGGACTCGGCCAGGCCACGGGTAGAATGACTGGAACCATGGGCCTAGCTAGGGGGTCGATTCCTACGATCAGAGCTCTGTGAGGCAGCAAAACAGATAGATGGCCGGAAGCGGGGAGGAGCGGAGGTGGATGGTGAGTGGGCGGCGGTGTCGATGGCGTGGGCGGGGGAAGTGGAGCATGACCATGCGTATCGGCTGCTAGTACCTCAGAGGCCAAGGACTCGGCCAGGCCACGGGTAGAATGACTGGAACCATGGGCCTAGCTAGGGGGTCGATTCCTACGATCAGAGCTCTGTGAGGCAGCAAAACAGATAGATGGCCAGAAGCGGGAGGAGCGGAGGTGGATGGTGAGTGGGCGGCGGTGTCGATGGCGTGGGCGGGGGAAGTGGAGCATGACCATGCGTATCGGCTGCTAGTACCTCAGAGGCCAAGGACTCGGCCAGGCCACGGGTAGAATGACTGGAACCATGGGCCTAGCTAGGGGGTCGATTCCTACGATCAGAGCTCTGTGAGGCAGCAAAACAGATAGATGGCCGGAAGCGGGAGGAGCGGAGGTGGATGGTGAGTGGGCGGCGGTGTCGATGGCGTGGGCGGGGGAAGTGGAGCATGACCATGCGTATCGGCTGCTAGTACCTCAGAGGCCAAGGACTCGGCCAGGCCACGGGTAGAATGACTGGAACCATGGGCCTAGCTAGGGGGTCGATTCCTACGATCAGAGCTCTGTGAGGCAGCAAAACAGATAGATGGCCGGAAGCGGGAGGAGCGGAGGTGGATGGTGAGTGGGCGGCGGTGTCGATGGCGTGGGCGGGGGAAGTGGAGCATGACCATGCGTATCGGCTGCTAGTACCTCAGAGGCCAAGGACTCGGCCAGGCCACGGGTAGAATGACTGGAACCATGGGCCTAGCTAGGGGGTCGATTCCTACGATCAGAGCTCTGTGAGGCAGCAAAACAGATAGATGGCCGGAAGCGGGAGGAGCGGAGGTGGATGGTGAGTGGGCGGCGGTGTCGATGGCGTGGGCGGGGGAAGTGGAGCATGACCATGCGTATCGGCTGCTAGTACCTCAGAGGCCAAGGACTCGGCCAGGCCACGGGTAGAATGACTGGAACCATGGGCCTAGCTAGGGGGTCGATTCCTACGATCAGAGCTCTGTGAGGCAGCAAAACAGATAGATGGCCGGAAGCGGGAGGAGCGGAGGTGGATGGTGAGTGGGCGGCGGTGTCGATGGCGTGGGCGGGGGAGGTGGAGCATGACCATGCGTATCGGCTGCTAGTACCTCAGAGGCCAAGGACTCGGCCAGGCCACGGGTAGAATGACTGGAACCATGGGCCTAGCTAGGGGGTCGATTCCTACGATCAGAGCTCTGTGAGGCAGCAAAACAGATAGATGGCCGGAAGCGGGAGGAGCGGAGGTGGATGGTGAGTGGGCGGCGGTGTCGATGGCGTGGGCGGGGGAAGTGGAGCATGACCATGCGTATCGGCTGCTAGTACCTCAGAGGCCAAGGACTCGGCCAGGCCACGGGTAGAATGACTGGAACCATGGGCCTAGCTTAGGGGTCGAGTTCCTACGATCAGAGCTCTGTGAGGCAGCAAAAAACAGATAGATGGCCGGAAGCGGGAGGAGCGGAGGTGGATGGTGAGTGGGAGGGGGCTTCTGCTCTGTGCTGGTGCTTAGATTCAAGCAGGATTAATGGCGGCTTTGCAGAAGGACACGGTTTTTGGAGGTGTCTAAGCAGTGAAGGCAGGCTTAGGGAGGACAGACGTTCTGCATATGAGCCCATGCGATAGGCCCAGGCTAGAGAGGGGATTTCTGTTCTTGATTTTCTTTTGCCGCTATGTAAGGATGGATTTTTAGCTTGCTTTGAGATTTTGGCGGTGAGGCCTTTGCGGAGTTGACGAGGCTCTTGAGCATGGCTTTGGTGCGGAGCAGAATTCGAAGACTGGTATGCTGCAGCAGTATGGAATGCTGAATGGGCATGGTTGCCATCCATCTCATAAAACATCTAGTATGCCCAGATAGTGCTTCAAATAATGCAACGCATGGGTTTCTCTTTTTCCAATGTTGTTGCATTTGAAGCAAGTCATTTTGACTCAAATGAACAGGCCAACATTTTTTTCAAATTATATTCAATTGCTTCGAGTTGAGGTTGCTATAATATGGCGCGATCATTTGCCAGTGGAGTAATTAAGTGTGATTTTTTAGGCACAAGAAGAAAGTGCAGATATAAATTATCCTTAGCGATGATCTACTGGCAGCCAACTTGAGAAGAGAATGAGAAGCTGGACAGTTTATGTTCGAGTTTTTCACGCAGTTTGTCTCAAAGAATATATCATTTTGAAAAGACTGGGGTTTCCCGACAGCAGCGCTGACAGCTGGCGAGGAAGGTGAGGATGTCCTTGTCCTTGTTGGGCCAGTAGAGCTGCTCGCTCAGTTGACGCATGGCATGACGTCGTCGATGTCTATCACCATGCAGACCAATCAGCACCTTCTCCACTTCTCCCGCACACACCAATTTCTTGTAGCGCCATTTCTTCGCCTGTCTCAGCTCATCATGCTTCTGCTGCACCAATTCCGGCGCCCACTCCAATCAGGCTGGCGCTCATCAATCAGCTCCTTTTGATAGGATGGGGAAACCTTGTGCCGCTTTGCGAGTTTGTGCAGAGAGTCGTAGTGGAGCTGGCCACGGATGATGACATAGCTGGAGGCCTGACGGAGCCAGAAGTCCCGCGTATGCTTCTGCTGGGCGCCGCGCAGTCTGCCTGGCACCAGCGGCACATCACTGCTCAAAACGAGTTGGAGGGATTGAGGGAGGCTGTGAAGTGGAGTGGAAAAGAAACTTTAGATGATCCAAGAGCTCCTGATAGGCGGTGATGGGCATTCCGTGATAGGAGGCGCGGGGTGACTGGCTCTGCTGCTCCGAGTTGATCGCCGGCGGAGCCTCCGTTGGCGGGGCCATTTTGGGGCTTTCATTCCCTGTCCCCCACGGCTGATCTGCCTCGTCCTCCTCCGTTTCGGAATACGCCAAGTCATTGAATCCATTAGCGGCTACAGATACCTCATGCGCGGAAGGGAAACATTCAGAGTTTGGGCTTGCCGTTGCCTTTGCATCCAATTGGCCTGCTCTGAACTGGTTTGTAGAGTCAGACGAACCAATACCCGAGGGGAATGGAGGTTGAGTTTCGGCATTGGAGGTTGGCGAAATCGGCTTATTTTCGCTTCCTTCGAGTTGCAATGATGGTTTGGGGGGTTTCGACTCTACAATCAGTGCCAGTGCTTCTTTCTCAGCAGTGTCCAACTTCGCCCAGTTCCGTTTTAGATCGTTTGTACTTTCCTTTACGGCATTTCTGAAATGAACACTCGCCTACAAGCTGAAGCAGAAGTGCGTGGAACCTTGTGGGAAATAGATGAGCCGACAGGACGCAGTGGCCTATAATGTGATGAAACGAAGCTGTACTAAAAGCGCAGCTTGGGCAGGGCCAATCAAGGCCAACTATGCCCAGTTGCGATATGAGCAATCGACGAATTGCAGTGCTCATTTGTTTAATGGATTTATCTCACAAGGGCCTCAAGGCTCTTGCTAGTTCTAGTTTAAATTCGTTGCATCATCGGCACACAAATGACTGCTAGCTGGCTTAGAAAGCACAGCCTACGTTGGACAACCTACGGGCTTATGCATGGGTTTGTTAGCTCACATATAAATTCTTGTTTATACCGTGGTTTTTATCGAAGCTATGAATAAATTCCTCCTATTTATCTTTGATGTTTTAAGGTGTTAGCCTTAATCATGACAGCAGGAGCGACATGAATTGCTCTGAGTTTGTTTATTGAAGTTATGCGGCGTAGGGCTAGATTTTATGGGCAATTTTTTGCTTCTACCGGTTTTCAGGAAAAAAAGGGAAAACACTGTGATACCAGGGTGTATGGAAACTGAAGCTTTACGCCAAGTTTGGGACGGGGGAGGGGTGATGAGTGAAGAAGGAAAAGGCCAGGGGCGGGTTTTGCGGATGACTCCATATGGAGGCTCTGAAGTGAGTGAGTTTCTGAAGATCTGTCACCTTCCGTATGCCATCAAGCAAAGGATGAGTTTGCGCTTTAGAAAACCCGTAAATAGGCGCAGTCTTTTGGTTTTGCGTTTGGTTGCGTTTTGACAATCTTATGGCTCCTTCGCGCGACTCAGGAATCTTCGCCCCACAGTTGCTCGGCTTGGTTCAAAGGGGGATGACATGGCTACTCGCTTGGGAAAGATGAGCATGTATTTGCGTACGATAGCCTTACCGCACTAACTTCCCGCCATTTAGCACCAGCCTCTCTCTCCGTATATACTCCCCCACTTCCCGTACTCCCCACTTCCAGCCTAGTTTTCCTGCCCCAGATTATCCCTGCCAAACTTTCTATTGCTCATCGCGCTCGATTTTTCTTTTTGAATTATGCTCAGCTACTGGCTGCTTTTTATACTGCTAATTTTCAGCTTGGAAAAATGCCCAAAAAATTGTCGGGCACCCTGGTAGTGCTGGATGTGGAGACGACGGGGTCCGGTGAAGACAGCCGAGTGACAGAGATGGCTTTTGTTGCGCTGAACCTGACACGGTGCTTGCTCTTTTCGCCCTTCAGCTGATGCAAGCGCATGATGCGAACATTCTAGTTGGCGCCAGCTGATGAAGCTGCAGCCAGTGGAGCCTCTGTCCGAACTGGCGCTGCCGGTTCAAGTGAGCCAACTCAGCTTCTTGGTCAACCCTGGCCAATCGCCTTCAGCACGTGCCGTCAGACTCAATGGTTTTCTTTCCTCTCTATCATAGCAGTATAATGCCAGAAGAATGTGACAATAATTGTTTTCGTTTTTCGGAAACAATCAGGATTTCTTCCAGTCCTCATGGTTTTTCTTCAAATATAAAACGTTCTTGATACGTTTGATATTGAACTGTTTCATTGGGATTTGAAGCAGAAGCGATTGAATTGCAGGCATAACGAATGCGATGCTGGCGGGCGAGGATGGGTTCAGCAGGAGCAGCGTGCAGCGGATCGTCAACTTTCTCAAGCGTCGATCCAAGCCCATCTTCCTCATCGCTCACAACGGCAACGTCTGCGACTTCCCTGCGCTCGCCAAAGAGATCAAGGCTTTATCTCCACCTCTCTGGGCCCTTGTAGCTTGCTTGCTAGGGGCCGTCTTTGCAGAAGGCTCAGAGCCTTACGACCTGGAAGAAGGAAATGCGCAAAGTCTTTGTGCTGGACTCGCTGCAGTGTCTGCGTCAGATCGAGAAAGACTGGCTCAAGACTACGCCCAAGGTTTCTGCACTTGTATCCTGCGGCGCTGGTACAAAGCAAGCATGAATAAATAGCACAGAAACAAAAAGGACTCATTTTCAACAAGTATAGGTTTATCGAAACAAACTATTCAATTCAGCTAACTTGCCACAAGATTTTCATTTTTGAAGGAAAAGCAGACTTGGGCTCAGCAGCAAAGACAGAGCAAGAGATTATCCCTCCAAAAGGTTGGTGAAACTTGTCCGAAAAGGCTTTAATATCAGTTCCTCCGAAGGATTCAAAATGATGGCCACAACCATTTGTGGCTGCTACTGAAAATCTTAAAACTGAACTTACTTTTGGCTGCTATGAATGGTTCAAATTTATTCAGCGATTCTTTACTGAAACTTTTAACCTTCAGATAAGATTTCCTAAGCTCTATAAATCAGCTATTACAGTCAGCAGATCTGAAAAGGATTTTAGACAGTCAAAAATGCACTGAAAGGAATGAAATTTGAGCTGAGCGAGGAGCTGTTTGGTGATGCGGGGCAGGCGCACCGAGCACTGCCCGACGCCGTTCGTCTTTTCAGCGTCTGCCTGGCCTACGGAGCCGATTTCCTTGATCAGCTAAAGCCTCTGGGCGAGCCATTTGCTGACTACCTTTCTTCCGCTTAGCTCCCTGTTTCCTCCTGCCTTTCCTCTCGCTTCAACCCCCAGCTTTGTGAGACCAGCATTCCTCCACCAGCAGGGACTTGCCTACCATTTCTCTCTCCTCTCTCTCCTCCTCACTCATCTCTCTCTCCTCCTCCTCTCTCCTCCTCTCTTCTCCTCTCTCCTCCTCTCTCTCCTCCTCGTTCCTCTCCCTACTCTCTCTCTTCCTCTTTCCTCTCCCTACTCTTTTTCCTCTCGCTTCAGCTGGCTTTCTTTTCCTGCTTCATCCCTAGTTGATCTAAGCTTCAGCTCTAGATCTTAGGCTTCTGATCTTTCAATTGGCTTCTGATAGCGAACAAATTAGATAATCCCTTCATTTCGGACTTAATTTGTGTGGTGTGGGTGTTGGGTGATAGGCTGCCTACATTGGTGATTTTTGAAGGTTAACAGTTTTTATGGTGAAGGAAAGCTGCCCCTAACGGAACAACCGAATGAGAAAACAAAAGAGGGGCTTTACTCAGCCAGACAGTGTACAAGAGACAGCCTGTGTGTGTGGCAGGCCACAGGCCACAGGCTGCACAAAAAGCAAAGAAATATAACTACTAGTGGAATTTGCTGTGCCACGTGCCTTTTGTTTTGGCGCGCCTATGAAAAGAGGTAGCTCGAAAACGCTGGCTCTACACCTGGGTCGAAAAGAGGTTATGGAAGCTGACGGTCGCTTCGCTCCCTCCGAGTTCGCTGACGGCCAGCCGACTTGTCGACTTCGGAAACATTTTAGTTGGATGTCTGAGGTCTGAGCCATGTATCAACTTTGCTTAACTTTTTGAGGCTGAAGCTGATCCAAAAAAGAGCATTATGACAAGAAAAATACCCATGGAGAATTGCAGACAGGTGAGCGAAATGGTGCTCAGCTCAGTTGCTCGAAAGGGAGGGAGGCTAAAGCTCTGAAACTCAGCAGCGGAGTGGAACTCTCCGTCCAAATCACAGTCGGGGGGCGGCGGCTAAGGCCTTGGGGGATGCGATGAGCGGGCGAAGCATGTACAGGAGGACTGGAGTGTGGTGGGCCTCAGGTGGTGAGGTCGGAGGTGTAGCTTTGGTTGTCGAAGTGCTGGTGCTGCACCTCCGAGCTTTTGCTGTTGAAGCGCATGCGTAAACTCTGCGCCGCTGAGCGGACCTACAAATCGCCAGTCACCCGTTTTCACAATGCTTCAAAGTTTTATAGCAACAATGCACAAGGTTATGGGATTAATCCGTTTTTCGCAGGTTTGAGCCGATGAACCTTGGGATTGCGCTTGTAGAGCAGGACACCGACGACGATTGCGATGACGGCGGCGAGTACCAGGAGAACCGCAAGCACAGCCACCGCTGCTTGACTGCTCCCACTGCTTTCACTGATTCGTCCTTTGCTCACGCCTGCGGCCGTTTCTCCCGTTCCCGACTCTGCTCCGCCGCAGCCTCCACTGCTCTCTGCAATCCCTTCCTTTCCATATCACATCAAATCGATGCAACCAATTTCATCCAACAGGTTTAGGCAGGTTGCAGGGAAAAGACTGATGGGAGGTGAATAGAGAAACCAGGGAGGCGCTGGCAGATGAACATGGATGCCATGCGACAGTCCTCCGGCATGAGGGAGGGCAGCGTGGCCTCTTCCAACTCTGGGGAGAGACTTTGCAGGCGAAGACAGCGATCAGGGCCTTCCACCATCCGCGGGTGCAGAAACTGATGATGCCTGTCAAATTGACACCTTTTCCCTCTTCTTCCAGCCAACAGAAACCATCCGCTCTGGGTAGATATGGTGAAAAGGAACTAATGGATGCGTTGCTTTGAGGTATAGTTGTGTGAAATGGATGGAGTAGTGTAATAAGTATGGACCCGAGCATGACGCCGATGTAGCGACGCTGATGCTCAGTGGGCCGACTGCCGTCCGCCCAAACCAGATAGTCTATCAAACGCCCATCTCGGGGCACCTCCCTCACTTTCTGCAAATACTCCATTCAATCATTAGCCGCCTAAAGAATACCTCAGGACTTGTCGCCTTTTCATATTGGCTCAAAAAACTGGCTGCTAGCATTGTGGCTAAAAATTGATTCATTTCTGAAATAGTGCAAAGCAGTGGAACGGGGTCGAGTCGTAGGCCGATCCATAGGTCGTTGAGATGGCGCCAGAACATGCGGGTGCGGATGAAGGCAAAATGGAGGGCGTCGTCAATGGAAGTCAAGTGCCCGCCTTCCCCAACACAGGCTGCCTCTGCTTCATCCCACGAGGCCACTGCGTCATCTGTCAAATTTTCTCTCACTCTTCAACGCCTCCGTAGCTTTGAAATAGGTTGTAGGGAAAATAGGAAAAGCAACAATGGAATATATAAAAGATGAAACGCAAGAACCGTGTATCTTGTAGCAGGATTGTTTGTAGGAGAAGTAGGCGCTTTCGTTGCGCGCCTCTACTCTGTAGGCTTGCACAGGCTCAGCCAGCGGGTGTCGTTTGCCTGCAGTGTTCATCTTTCAAGCCAATTCCATTATCTCAAGCTTCGCAATGTTTCGCCCGGTGGTCCTCAAATCGCCAGCAGCTAATTTGCTGATCTGGTAGAGAAAGGCAGGTAGAGAAGATGAAAAAAGGAAGATGAAAGGAAGAACTGGGAACGGTGGAGCATAGGTAGGGCAGGGCCTCCTGGGAGCAGTGCTCGCCGGGCACCTTGGGACTCAGCAGCGCCAGCGGGGCCTCCGGCATCTCAACTCAGCCTCCCTCTGCTTGACAGACAGGAGAGTGAGGCAGGGTAGGACAGACCCAGGTCCCGTCCGTCCCGTTCAGGGCATAGCAGGTGGACTGTCGCAGTTGGCCCAGACGACGTCGCTGCCCGCCGATCTCGGCAAAGATCAAGCCCCTGCAGATACGCCCCAGTTGGAGGTTTCACAAAAATGCCGCTCAGGAAAACACCAACCTTCGCTAATCCGTCTATGGTTGATGCTTTTTAAAGAAATTGGCTCACTAAAGTATTTTGAAGCTTTGTCTGAGGGAAAGAAGTAAAGAGTTAAAAAGGGGGAAGGGGGCACCGATAGGCAGTGATGGGCCATTCATTGAGCCAGACGTCCTCCACAATGCCGTTGAGCGGATTGAAGTCAGTGTAGAAGCCAAACCAGGCCTTCTCCACATTGTTGTTCGCCAGAAGTGTCAGCAGGAAGTCTGCAGACTGTCATCTCTCATTCCCTTCCCAACTTCAAGTGGCAAGACAGACCATTGTCCATGGAGCTCCGCACGTGAGCCAAATGGGACTTGATGTTCGGCTCCTGGCAGAGATCGTGTCGATAGCGCTCCGGCTCCAGAACCAGTTTGTAGCAGAGGCCCTCTGAGATGATTGTGAGTTGGATTGGGGAGGATTGAAATGTGCGGGCTTGCCGAAGGGGGTCCATCCTTTGGGGCACTGACGCAGCTGCTGTTGGGCCAGATCTTGCATGGGCCAGAGGTTGGCGCTGGGGCGCAGGTCCCAGCGACAGAGCGGCGGATGAGGCTCGCTGCACCGCTCGTCTCGCCATTCTCCTTCTCAAATACACTCTCCCAGTGGGAGCCAGTTTGAGAATGGTGTTCGTTGAAGAGGATTGACTTTTCCTAATTGAAATAATTAGATGCTGATGATTTGGGTTGGCAAATAGCGAAACTCGACAGAGTTGGGATAGAAAAGGGCTGATTTTTGGCCTTTTGAGAGGGAGATGGCTTTGTTGGGTCAAAAAAGGGCTGATTTTGCTTTCGCTGATGAGGCGGAATTGAATTTTGAAAACCTCAAACGAGCAATATAGTAGGGGCTTAGAAAAACGGAAAAAATCATATCTGGATGTGTAAACGTTAAGGAAGGTGGAATGGATAACTCTGATTAAGTACGGCGCAGCTTTCAGAGCCGTGTTTTTGCTGTGCTTTGGATGATCGTTGTAGGATGTCGTATGGCTTCGGGGAGCCGTCAATCCATCCGAAATCATCCGGATGCGATGAATCATTGACGTGCAGTCCAATCCAGGCTGCTGTCTGATCGCTAAACGCCATCTACAATTCCACCACCATGCAAATCCTCAGATTCAACTTCCACCCCTGTGTTCAAGCCTGGCACTAGCTCTAATATCAAATTTCATCTTTAGGACACAGCCTCAGCGCCATAACCTGTTTTTGTTGCCTCAAACCATCTTTTCCATCCTGCGCCCAATTGTTTTAGAGCAAGAATGGAAGTAACCAGCTGATGCAGATACTCCTGCTCTTCAGCGGAGTGTATAGATACGAGGTCGGCGCTGAGCTGGCGACAGAAGTGGCGGGAGTAGTACCAGTTCTGCTGTGGCAGGTCGTAGACTGCAAAGAGAGCTTAGCTTCGGGAGTAGAGCTTGGGAAGATGGAGAGGGAACCTTTGTAGCAAGCGTCGCCGAATCGACAGGTATCCGCCCCGCACTCTCCATCTTGCGGCTCTTCCTCCGTCCGCTCCGGCACCAGACCTCGCAGCCCGATCGGCATCACACTTGCTGCAAACGCCATCCCTTCATCAGATTAACACCTATTATTCATCCTCTAAGCCCCAAATTACCAGCCTGCTTTTGGCAAGTTTCAAGTTCAAATCTAGCCAGAGCTTTACTGGAACCAATCAATATCTCTTTTTTAAAGGTGACAGCCTAAACATTATGAGCTGAAAGAGAATATGAGACACGAACGAGGCTGAACGATGCCGGCGCCGATGGCCACGAGACGGCTGTCCTGGATGAAGACGGGCGCCGGGGCCTCGGAGTGGCAGAGGAACGGCAGCGGCTGGCTACAGGACTCCAGCGTCAGCACCGGCACCCCGTTCGGCCCCCTCCCCCACAGACTCTCATCCGCTGCAAAGCCCACTTCTTCCTCAGCCTCCCAGCACAACTATGCAACTGCCTCACTCTGTCGCCAGAGGCTGAAGGGGATGATCTCATCTGCAAAGGCCCTGTCTATCAGCCAGCTGTGGAAGTGGGTTGATGAAAAGTTGGTGACTGGTCTCGCTGAGGGAGTCGTTCATGTAGCCGCCGCAGGTCTCCTGCTCGTTGAGGAGGCAGGGGAAGTTGCAGACGGCCGCCTCCGCCCCCGGCAGCCGCTCAACCTCCTCCCCCGTCAGACACACGCAGTGGCCCGCCGACACCGCTGCACAGGAAAGAGGGGGAATGGGCAGGGGGCTGGGGATGGTGGGAGAGGAGGGAGACCGGCGTACTGCTTGCCTCGACGGAAGCAGGCGTTCTTGCAGTTGGTGGCGGTGGGGAGGTAGCTGTCGCCGGCGCCCAGCATGTTCCAGCTGCCCAGGCGACAGCCCTCCGCTTTCCAGCTCTCTTCTGCCAAATACTCTTCTGCTGACGCGGAATAGCTATTGGACGGCAAAGCTTTGAATTTGGGTTCCCGGATAGTGGTTGAGAAATTAATTGGTGAAATCAATGAAATGGAAAGAAGATGGAAAGAAGACTGTTTTTGGGGTCCTGTAGCTGGCGCTCGACTTTGGCCATGTCGAGGGTGAGGCAGGCTTTGCTGGGGCTGCTCAGCTGCTCCTCGGACAGGCCGTAGTCCCGAAGCAGGCTCAGCTCTTCGCTGCGTTCGATGCTCCTGAATAGGTGGCATTGAATGGAAAAGGTTGTCTCGCTGGATTTTGGCACCTGAGCGGAGCGTCTGGGCAGAACTGGCGGTAGCCGAGCCAGAATTTCGGCCGATGCGTCACGTTTGCCGCCAGAGAAGTTTCGATCAGCTGAAAAGAATGATTGACAGGAATCGGAAACCAATCGATGTCACGTTTGTAATCGAAACATTCAACAGTCGGTTGGATTGGATCTTCCTATGAAAGTAATTATGAAAAATAGCAGAATACTCATGAACCGATTGAGTTATTCTCCTAAATTCTTTTGCATTCAGATCTATCAATTAATAAATGTCGTACTAAGCGAGCCAAAAGAACCAGATCAAGCAGAGTGTTGATGAACTCGTGGCTCTGGCGGAAATGGACGAGGGCATTGCCGTTGCGCTGGCACTCCTGTCTGGCGACGCCCCAGTAGAGACCCGTGACCATGTCCTCCAGGCCCATCCACACTCACTATAGGCACTTCCTTTCAAAGAGGAGAATAGAGAGAGACTGGAAAGCGGTTGAGCATGTGTATCTTGAAGCAGAAGCGACGCAGTTGCCCGAAAACATCGCCCTCCTCCCCCTCCGTCTCCATCTCTATCAGTTCGCAGCCGTCTGCAAAAAATACACCACCTCTTCACCGCTCAAAATCAGCCTGTTTCGCACTCATACAGGAAAGCGCGTGATTTCCATATAACATAATATTATTCTGTCTGAATAAATTAAAAGTTTTCACGGAGCATAGGAAACAAAATTATCTGAAGCTCAAAATTGACCCCTCCTCATAATGTTGACGGGCTGGAGGCGAATGACTCGAGCTGGAAGGGTAGAGGGCGGCGGTGCGAGAGCTGTGGAGAAGTTTCTGAGCCCATCCGCTCTGGCTCCAGCCTGCTGCGGACTGATGGGGGCCCAGGCCCCGCAGAAGAGACAGAGACAGAACAACCAGCGCTCCATCCCTCCTCTGCAAGGCTGCCTCCATCAAGCACTGCCTCCCCATGGCCGGACTGAACCGGTGAGGTGTTGAAGGGGCTGCGGCAAGGTGAGCAGCTGGGAGAGAGGTGTTTATTGGGTTGCGCGCGCGCTCTGAGGCTCTTCTACTCTCTTGGCGCCACTCTGCTCCAGGGGGCCGCCCTTGGGGGCTGCTTCTTCTGCAAAGAGGGGCTGTGAGATGGTGCGAGGGGGGAGGCTGGCGAAAAGTAGGACAAAGGCTACGGCAGCACTGCGCGCGAACCGCACACACACTGCCGTCGACTATATGTATGCCTGGATGGCTTTTGGGACTCACACTCTCTCTTTCGCTCTCTCCCTCTCTCTCTAGGCTAGAGGACATGGGATCCCGACCGGTGAATGCGAAAAAAGGGAGAGGCGAATTTTACTCTCCCTCTCTCTGTGGCTGGTTTCAGGGGGTGGGAGTGTGGGAGCCCATGAGGGCAGGGAAGGGGAGGGTTTGAGCGGGTTTGGGGCCCCCAAGCCACTTGTTCAGGCAGGCACTGCCAAATGGCACCCCCTCGCTCCTCTACCCTAACCCCAGCCCCCAGTGTCTGTAGAGGCAGAGAGTCAAAGCCAGCCGACGGGAGAGGAGGCGGAGGAGCAGTGCATGATGCATTAGGCTGGAAGGAGTGAGCGAGGGGCGCTAAAAAGGTGTGCCAGAGGGTGGGAGATTGTGCGGATGGGGTCTTCTGGGCCATTTGAGGGAGGGGCCTTGCCTCTTTCTCCCTCCGCCGCAACCTAAATGCCCAAGGACCCGCAAAATCCCATCCAATCATGGGGCCCAGGCGGATGCAGAGGGGAGGGCCCGCGACTTTCGAATGGGGGAAGCAGTTGTGTTGCTCCTTCTGCTGAGGAGAGGAGCAGTGGAGCTGTTTTGCCAGCTGTTTACCGAGCGGAAAAGAGGCCTGGCATAAAGAGCCGGGGACTGCGGTCCCGGTTTCCCTGAAAGCTTTCTCCTTCCCGCCCAGACAAAGGACTTTGACGCAGGGTCGAAATGCACAGCAAACACAGGCGCGCATCTGCCGACGGTTTGAAGAACTGATGTTTCCACTAAGTCGGGGGGGGAAGGGAAAGGTGAGGAGGGGCCAGGAAGTCAGTGAGGCTAGTTTAGGGGCCGGGCATTCTGAGAGAGAAAGAGGCAGGAGGCGTCGGGTCGCGCTAACAAGCTGCCATCCGCATTTCTCTGCCCATTTCTTCCAGCGACAGACAAACCTGGCCCTCTTCGCTTTCCCACCACCCTCTCTTCTCACATGTCTCCTACGTCTCCTCACTTACTTTGTAAACCCCCCTTTTGCATCCCATCTTCTGCGCACACCCAGAAATCACATCCATCATAGGCCATCTCAAACACTCAGCATCACTGTCAGCCGAATGCCAAATGCACCCAGCAGTTGCCCAGTGAAATCGGTGAAAACATGGCTGGGCGAACATCAGATGCAAAACATGGAGGGGGGAAATGGAATAAGTGGGTGCCGAAGTAGGCATGAAGGGTGCATAGGGGGGGGCATGAAGGGAAGAGTGGGTGCGGCTAGCGCATGACTTCCACGGGAGCAGTCCCCAGAAGTGCCTAGTCTCTGCCAGGCCAGGCCCGGAGCCCTGGAGTAGTGCCAGCAGGGGTGCCAGCCGGCCTGTTTACAGGAGCCTCCTAGCTCCATCTAATCGCCTCCCTCTTGCTTTCAGTCAGCCACAAGGCTAGCAGCCGGGGGAGGATGTGAAAGCTGGGAGGCTGGGTGTAGAGGCTGGTTTTTGCCAGGCCTCCGCTACTCTGCCCTGCCCCCCGCCTCGCTCTATGCCAGAGCCGCAGCCCTCCTCTCTTCCATCCTCCCCCGCTGATGGAATGGCTGAGGAGGGGGCCAAAGCAGGCCAGGCAGAGAAATATCATCAGAGTCACCAGCACTCCTCCCTCCTCCACTGGGGTTGTTTGGGTGATGGAGGGGGGAGGGCGGCACCTGACTCATGCCCACAAACACCAGCCATCCCTTCCACTCCTCTCTCTCTTTCTCTTCAGCTGGCCAAACAATCGCTCCCCGACCTATTTGTGGATGCAAATGATGCGACGAGTCATGAAGCCCTCATGTCCCCCTTGAAGGAAGGGGAATTCAGAAGGGAGCATAAATGCGAGCAAGAAAGAAAACGGGAGGCTGTAAAAGTATAGAATGTTTATCAGGGAAGTAGGATATGGAGTCGGGGAGGTGAGAGCGTAATTGCGTGAATTTTGCCGCCCCATAAAGTTGAGGAGCCGAGGTGTATGGAGGGGAAAAGGCCGTATGGGATGGGGCGGAGTGAAAAGAGGGCATGAATAGACGACGTCGGCAGTTATATTTCTCCCCTCCCGCATAGAGCGAGGAGATCAAACCGACTCCCTCTCTCTCTGTCTGCTCCAACGATTCGATGCACACCAACTGGTTTGGCCTTCCCATACTTTCATCGCATTCCTCCATACTTTTACTTTGCCTCCAGAACAAAAGCCCATATTGCACAGTTCCCCAGTGAGTAAAGTTTAGAATTAGTTAAACATAGGGACTTTGCATATATATCAGTGCATCATTAACTATAAGTAGGCGATGTGCATAAATGCTGCATTGATGAATGTTTCGGCTGAAATCTGCCTCAATGCTGGTCCTCAGTTTATGCTAATTTGTGATCCGTTGCTGTTTCAATCAGTTGCCTCATTTGCATGAAAATGAAAGAAATATGACAGTGCAATTGGGAATCAGCGAATAGAGATGATTTTGATCTGTAGATTGTCGCGAAGGTCGGCGCCTTTGCGGAAGCACTTGAGGAGGGAGGCTTGGAAACTGGGGAAGAGGTGCTTGGTGCGATCGCTGATTTGGCCCAGCATCTCTGCCTTCGGGTGCTCCGCATCGAAGTGCGCCTTCACCTCTGCCCTCCGAGTCCTGTGTTTCACTTTGGGGCATTGATCGGAGAGAATGTGGGTGGGCAATTGGAAGGAGACCGGAAGCTGGCCTTGCAGATCTTGCAGTGGATGCGGTTCTGCGAGACGTGGGAGATCCACACGTGCTCCACGATCTCCAGCTCAGAGTTCCCCACCTCCTGGTGGCACAGCTGGCACGGCCGCGTTTTCGCCTGTCAATCAGCCATTTTGTTTTCCTGTTCTCCTCAGCAAACAGATGTTCTTCTCTGGCCAATCCTACTCCGAAATAAGATAGAGAAAGGAGCAAACAAGCTGGCGACGCGGTACAGGGGGCTGAGCATAGTTGGGCCGTGGGGGCGGGGCCTTGAGGGAGGAGCGGGTGAGGACGCGAGGGGGCAGATGAGCGGGTGGAGTGGGGAGGGCGGCGAAGGATGCGTTCATGTCGGAGGAGGAGCGACGGCCGGTGGAGCGGGTGCGAGGCGGCGACAGACGCGCTCGAACCCCCGGCACCGACTCCAGCCTCTCCTCTGCTCCCGCTGCTGTGCCTCAAACAACAGCTGGGAATGAGATACGCTCAAGAGTTTCAATTGGCTCAGAAATAGCGGAGGCTTAGGATTTACTAGAAAGAGGGGAAGAGGAGTACCTTGAGGGGATAGAGACTGCTGGTGGGCGGGTGTCTCCTCCCCGAAGCACTTGCCGATCAACTCGGACATCTCCTCCATCCGGTTGTAGCGGTTGTCCACGAAGTTGTTCGGCTGCAATCCCAGTTTCCCAGTGCGAGTACTGGTGGGGAGTAAAAAATGTGGGAACATCTTTGTCGGGATGTGAGGCGGCCATGTGTTCCTTGATCTGCAGTGGGTGCCAGGGCTCGGTGAAGTCGCAGAACTTGCAGGCGATGGTGTCCTGGCGGGCCATGTGGAACTTGGCCACGTGCGTGTTCTGGTCCCACGTCAGCTTCGAGCCCGCCGACGCCGGACACAGACAGCACACCGCCTAATATTTCTTTCTCAGCCTCTCCCCCACTTTCCAAGGGCATACCTGAGTGGCGTTGGAAGTGTTGGGTCGCTCGGATAGCTTTTCGCGTCGACTGGGGGCCCGGCGTCGCTTGGCAGGCGGCGGCTGGGGGGCAGGCGAGCTTTGCAAGGCGGGGGCTGTCGAGGAGTTTGCCTTTGCTGCAAGCCATTAGGATGTTCGGATAGGGGAGGTTTCAGAAATATATTCGGATTGTTCAATCGAAAAGGCAAAGTAATTTGATTAGGGTGAAGTGAAGTGAAAGTAACGTTTGGGCGGGGTGGAAGAAGTGGAGGGGAAGCATTCTTCGAGGAAGGTGGGCATCATGGCCTCCAGCTCTGCGTGGCGATCGATGTAATCGTCAGGGGAGACCCCGGGGTGCTTCGACCGGATGTGCGTCTTGATCTGGTTCGGGCTCCACGGCTCCTTGAAGTCGCAGTGCTTGCAGCTGATCCTCAAAACACCCTCACCTTCATCAATTCTTTCTCCATTCAACTGTTTCTACCAAAAACATTAAAGAAAAAGAAAAAGCGAGAAGGCCAACCGATAGTTGGGCATGTGGCACTTGCCGATGTGGTAGCGAAGGGTGCTCACTGCGGCCAGCTGATGGCACAGTTGGCATTCCCTAAAGCTGCTTCAATTTTCCATCCAAACATGTTCAAAATATTGACGAAAGGTGCCTTTTCTCATTTGAATTCCGGCTGGCTCGACGAGTGACGGGGCTGGCCTCCGTTTTCCCAGCTTCCACTACCGTTTTATTAGCTGCAAACAAGCTTCTTTGCAAAACAACCAAATATGGCCTGCCCAGAGCGAATGGGCTGATGGGTAGGAGGTGAAAGGAAGATTAGGTGTTTACCGGGAGGCGGTGTGTCGTTGCTGGCGATGGAGCAGGAGGATTCGGAGTGCTGGCTGATTGAGGCCTCCTCGTCGGACTCTGGTGGGAACTCGACGATCGGGCCCTTCTGCCCTCCTCCATTCTCCAAGGCCGCTGCAAACTCAATATCACTTATCACTCCTTCTTTTCTGTCCCCGTCTCTAACGCAAAGCTCGCGGCACAGCCTGCAGCATCGACGCTCCTTCGCTCACCATCCGCCGTCCGTGCATCTGCAAACGCGACTAATTAATGAAAACAAAACAAACACCTCCGATTAAGGAAACTACAATTTGTCCAAGCGCAGTTTAAGGTTAAAACACACCAGTCATGCGTATCATTCCCATCATGCCAGGATATGCCAAGGAAAGCGAACGGAATTGAAGGGAAGCTCGAGCTGGTAGGAGTAGGAGATGGTGGTGGAGATGGTGGTGGAGGGCGGGAGACTGGAGGTGACGGCTGGGACGGTGGGCTGGGACCAGACGAGAGCCCGCTCCTGCTCCAGCCAACCTTGTTCCTCCTCTCCCTCCTCATCCTCTTCGTCCTCCTCCTCCTCCTCATCCTCCTCCGAGCTCTCCTCGTCCGAGCTCTGCTCCGGGTCCAGCTGCCTGGGCTTCTCCAGGGTGGCCTGGGCAGCGGCGCTGAGCTTGGCCGCCTGGCTGGTGCCCAGCACCTCGTCCTCGTCCATCTCCTCGTCCAGCTCCTCCAGCTCATCCTCATCCATCTCCTCCTCCGAGTCTTCGCTGTCCTCACCTTTAAGATCGGCTTGTTGAAAGAGGAGGGGGAGGGGAGGAGAAGAGGAGACCATCGTCAGAGTCCTCCTCGTCCTGCTTGTCCTCCTGCAGCTGGGCGGCACGAAGGTAGGCGACGGCCTGCTCCGGCGGCGTCGTGAACTGGGCCGGGTCCACCGGCTTCCGACCAAGTGGTGTTTTGTCGATCGTGCCTGCCAGGCTGCTGCAATTCAATGCCCCGCTCAAGAATGTTTCTGCTTCAATAGGGGCGCTTCATGTTGTTTTTAGGCCAATGTTTTTGCACTCCCTCGATAACTATCCGATTCAGCCGTGAAAATGAGTATGTATTGTCGGTGAAGCAGAACCTGGATGGCTTGTTGAAGGAAGTGGTGGGTGGTGGCTGGGCTTTGGGAGCGTCGTTGTGGGCTTCTTGAGGTTGAGTGGTGGCCTGGGGACTCCTGTCGATGTCCCGAGGGGAGCGTTGGTAGGTGGGCAGGACGGTGGTGTTGCCTTCCACTTCGTCCTCCTCCTCCTCGTCCGTCTCCGAGAACGGCTCCGACTCCTTCAAACCATTACACTGCCTCCAGAGCCTGCAGCAGCCAGGGGAATAGATGTGACCGGGCTTTGGCTCTGCGGCCGGGGGCTGGGCGACGGGGACTTTTGGGCTGGAACGGAGACCGGAGGAGGAGGAGGAGGTGCAGGTGCCTTGCTCGTTGTGGCCTGCTTAGCTTTCTCCGCGTCAAGTGCCGTTCGAGCTGGCTGCGGAAGAGGTGCTGGTGCTTTGGCGGCTGACGGAGGGGTGATGGAGGGAGCTTCTTTGGAGTGAGTTTCTTTGGGGGGAGCCTCTTTGGGGGGAGCCTCTTTGGGGGGAGCTTCTTTGGAGGGAGCTTCTTTGGAGGGAGCTTCTGGCGTCGCCTCCTCGCTGCTAGAGGCTGATTTCTTCTTCGGGTTCAGCTCTGGCTCCTGCCGACTTCCATTTTGCAGAAACAAATAAGAAGAATAGAAGGATAGGGGCAACCTTTGGCGGCTCCGCTACTTTAGTCGTTTCTGTAGCTGGTGGAGCAGGGGTGATTGGCTGCTGGGGAGCTTCGGAAGTCGGCGGCTGAGCAGGAAGAGGGGATTGAGGGCGGGCAGGGGGCTCAGCTGGGGCTGGAGGCGAGCTGCTCTGGGCAACTGGAGTAGCGGCAGTGGTGGTTGCGGTTGGGAGGGCGGGCTCTGGCTCAGCAGGCACGGCGTCCGCGGGAGGAGGAATGGCCGCGGTAGATGGCGTAGGCTCCATCTGCCTGCCAGAGTCGCTCGAGCTGGGCTCAGTGAGGGGTTGAGCAGCCTCGGCAGCTGGCGGGGGAGGGTCCTGGCGACGAGGGATGACAGGCTTCGTGTCCGGCTTCTGGGGGGACTCGTCGTCGCTGAGATCGATGGTGTCCAGCACCTCCGTCTTCAGAGCCCTCTTCTGCAACCCTTCTCCTCTTCTCAGGGCAAGATTTGGGTGGGATTTGGTGAGGATACCTTTGGACAGATGGGTTTGGCGTCCTTGGAGCTGGCGGTAGCGAGGGTGTCGTCGCGAAGGCGCTGCAGCTCGCGCTCCTTCACGCGGTCCAGGCTCTGCGTGATCTGCAGAAGGTTCAATTGATGGGTTAGGTTGAGAGTGTGAGGGCGAGGAGAGGATGAACGATGGCTTTGGCCTTAGGGTGATCCTTGGGATCGAAGTGCATGCTCACATCCGCGTCATCGAAGAACCGATGCTCGCAAAGACTGCACCGAATCGGCGCGTAGTCCAAATGCTCTCGCAGGTGCTTCTCAAATTTTTCCCAAATTAGCCCTAACTTCTCAATTGTCCAAAAAATAATTTGTCCACGAAAAGTAGATATGAAACCTTGATCTGGAAGTATTCGAGGGCTGAATCGCAGATGACGCAGGTATAATTGAGGTTGTCCTCTGAGGAGTGAGATTCAGTCCTGGGACCAGATTCGTTGGCATCCAGACACGGGCGTTTGACCAGTTTCGAGTAGGTTGCAGTGCTCCCCGCCTCTCGCTTCATCCTTTCTGATCAAATTCTTGCCTATACTCAGACTGAAGCCTAGAGTGAATGGAGCCCAGCTGATAGCATCTGTGGACATTGCGTCTGTGTATGGAGGAATTATCGGCTTCTCCTGTGTGCCGAGATTTCTGAAGCCTTCGGCAGTTACGAAGCTATGCAAAGCATGTTGGGAGAAGGATTATTGCTTGAAAACGCGCAGAGTGTTGGCCAAAACCAGATCACTATCCAGGCACCAAAAACGCTGACAGAGTAAAGGCTCTCAAAATCACAAATATACTCAGCTAGAAATGCTTGCTTGCTTTTGATATATTGATGAATAATCGAGTTTACCCAGGTCTTTGGTTAATGGCTGGCTCAAAATTTCTGCTTCCTTAACTTTTACACACTTACCCCATAGAATTGTCAGAAATTTCTTGTTCATGAAAGCAATGAACCTCTATCTTCGACCACTCCTCATCGACTCGTGTTTTGCTAGCCGCGAAGGCTCTACGCCTCAACTTCCTTCTACTGTGCTTCTGCTGTTCTTCCTATGATTTGCTATCATTTCTATAACCTGCCTTGTTTAATCCAATCGCAAAGCGTAGGTGGCACCACATTTTCATTTATAATTCCCTTTTTAGCAGACATTTGTGTTTGTCGACGAGTCTCTAATCTGCAATGCCGAGCGGTTGCAGCAAGTGAAGAAGGAGTTTGAAGTTGAAAACCAAGGAGATGGTGGTGGAGCTGGCGGCGAAGGGCAGTCCACGCTCACGAAGTCGCAGCCGGCCCACTCCCCCTCCTCCTCAGTGAACCAGTTCTCCTCGCAGCCCGGCGCCAGCCCTCCGAACACCGACGGAGGATCCACCATCGGACAAGCTATCCCATCTTCCTCCTTTTTCAATCCCCACAGGCAATGAAAAGATCAAATCCAACGCACTGCCATTCCACACTGGGCCATGCACTCGTCCTGGCTCTGGAACTTGGTGCCCTCCGAACCGGCGCAGATCTGCTCCTCCCGGCAGCCTCCGTACATGGTATCAAAGACCCTGCATTTGCCGAATCATGACGAGAGAGCGGGCCCTAAAAGGCGAATTAGGACCAGGCTTGGCCTTTCTCGCAGCTGTAGAGCTCAGCGGGGCCGTAGATGATGCGCGGGGTTTTGCGACAGGCGGCGTCGCCCAAGCCTGGCGCTGGCGGCGACAGCGCCTGGCCAAGGCAGAGCCAGCTCTGAATATTTATTCCCATCCTCCCGAGCACGGCAGACATATCGGCTAACCAGAGCAGCGATAGAAGAGAGAGCTTGCATTTTAGCTTCACAAGACTGATGCCTTCTGGGGCAAGGGAGCTGGCCTTTTGTGCAGATGGGTTATTGGCAATCAAATTTGTCCTAGTGAAGTTTGGAAATTGAAAGCTAATTGTGAGCCGAATTAGCTCTGATGGATGAAGCCTAGCCGTTGATTAGCAATCATATTAGCTTAGAAAATTATGTGGCTGATGTCTGGAGCCCCCCCCCCCCCCCCATAGGTTTCACCCCCCCCCCCCCAAAGTTTCACCCCCCCCCCAAGAGTTTCACCCCCCCCCCATGAGTTTCACCCCCCCCCCCCCAAAGGGTACTATATTGAAAAAAAGTTTAATAGCTTAAAATACTTTTCTGTACATATCTCGAAATTTAAACTCAAGGAATTTTTATATAAACATTTATATACCTACTTTTTACTGCTACTAGTTAGTCTGCCTACTACCAGTAGTAGTACTAGGATACTGTTTACGGCAACCCCTTAGGCTTAGTCAAAATGCGCGTATACTGTGGCAGTACCACCCATAGTTGCTTAGGAGCCATGGTCCATACTGTGGCAGTACCTACTAGTTGCTTAGGAGCCATGGTCCATACTGTGGCAGTACCTACTAGTTACTGCTAGTAGGTACTGCCTAACTAGTAGGTACTGCCACAGTATGGACCATGGCTCCTAAGCAACTAGTAGGTACTGCCACAGTATTCTCGCATTTTGACTAAGCCTAAGGGGTTGCCATAAACAGTATCCTAGTACTACTCCTGGTAATAGGCAGACTAACTAGTAGCAGTAAAAAGTAGGTATTTAATCATCTACATGAAAATTCCGTGAGTTTAAACTTCGAGATATGTAAAGAGAAGTATGTTAAGGCAATAAAAAAATTTTCAATATATATACCTTTGGGGGGGGGGGGTGAAACTCTTGGGGGAGGGGTGAAAGTCATGGGGGGGGGGGGGGTGAAACCCCATTGGGGGGGGGGGGGGGGTGAAACCTATGGGGGGGGGGGCTCCAGACATCAGCCAATTATGTCATGTTCTGAAGCTGTAATTCACTGGAAGACTAAAATTTGCAATAAAAACAGAACCAAATTAGGCCAAGCTTATTTGTTTGAAATCCGCCTCAATGAATATTTTGCGATTAAATGGATTGAAGCAGTTTTAGATATAAGCGAAAACCAAGTTTTAGATAATCAAAAAACATTTGTGGACCTCAGTTTTACATATAGAAGCTGGTTTTCAATGACAACAAACGCAAAAAAAAAGTTTGGCCCAGTCTGGAAATCTTCTCCCTCGCCGCCCCTCCGTTCGCAAGGCTTACAGGCTCGTCTGTATGAGCGGCCTCCCCCTTCTGGCAACACTCCGTCACGTCTAGCTAGCGCTAGACATAGTCAGGTCGTTATTTCATGGCCTATTCATTTGCAGTTAAGAGATCTGAAACATTGTAAATTTCGCTTTAATTTCCAGGTTCAAGCATGTACAAGGACTGTTAAAACACAAAAGATGCTATATTGTTTAGTAATTTCATGCCACATTCTGATTAAACGCCCCTTTTCGACATGAAGCTTAAGCGTTGGGAGCTACCTTTAAAACTTTATGCTACGCACATGAATTTGGATTCGGGATAGTACATTTTAATCCCCTAATTCCAATTATAGCAAACACATGGTCAAAGGCTTAAAACCTTGGCATAGGCCACCCCGTATTCCACTGAACACATATGATTGAAAGCCCCACGTAGATTCGATTTTTTTTACCGGTGTGTCTCCTATCGCCAGACAATTTCTAATGCCTCTGTTCTGAGCTTTCTGTCAGTATTTCTATTCGTTCAGTCTGCATTTTATGTCTTTCCTTCTAGGAAACTTTGGTGAACGAATCATTTATTTACAAAATTCCGTTTCGCAAAATATTTAGAGGCCTTGTTCTCTTTCTTTTTGAAACTATTCTCAATGTTGGGCTGGCGCTAGCGGAGCGTTAGTGGAGGGTCAGTCAGTGCCCAACGTTTTGACTTCACAGTGTGTGATCCTATGCCACATCTATGAGTACGCAACATTTAAGGTATTCAATCAATGAATCGTATTTCGTTATCTGAACCCTTCACTGAAATACTTTGCAATTGATTTCCTAAAAGTGTATCTTCTGATCGATTTGTAGGTAATGTGGCGTAACCAAGGATTTTTTGATTTGCTTTGGAAAGTATCTGCTTGTTGCAGAGAAAGAGAACTAGTACTTGATTGAGTAAATCAATGGCAAAGCAAAAGATTAGCTTACGCAACCTTGTTCTACTTGGATTGATGGCTTTATACCTCTACACTCTGCACACCTACCAAACCGCTGCAAGCGCTAACCTCGAAAGGTTATCCTACTAAGTTATTTGCGGCAATATATGCCAAATTTTTGACTTCTTTTTATATATTTTTTTAAAACCAAACACAATTCTAAGACTTTTGGTGACCTGTGAGTGGTCAAAACTTGAAATTCGATTGTTGGCGATTTTTCAACTTTGCAATATGACAAACTTTTTCTTCTCAACCGATTTTGACGATTCACCACCATTCGAATTGCCTTGACGATATGAAAATTTTGTTCTTTTGACCAACTCTACGATCAAGGCCTGCAGAGTCATTCACAAAAAACCTCACTGGACAGATTTCAAAAATTACGTTTTTTTGCAATTTTGTTGAAAAAATTTCTTTTCTGCCAAACGGGACCTATTTTTTCTGAAAATACTGGTCTTTTTAACAGGTCTTACCATTTTATGGCTCCGGAGACTTTGTTCCACGAGTGATATTTGAGATTGAAAGCGAAAACTTCCATTTTGCCCCTATGCATAACATATAGGTCAAAAATGGTCGAAAAATTTATTGACTCAAAAATTAAATATTTTGACTTACAAATTTTTTTGACCGTATTTATTTAACTGTTTGGTTTTTAGTCTTTGGTTTTTGGTTTTTTTAGTTGTTAGGTTTAAAATTGACATTGTTTTTCCTTATTCTATAACATAGGCATACATAAACTTCCTGCCCGGTTTTACTGCTCAAGCGTCAAATCTGCACTAAAAACATCACAGTTAGATAAATATGGGTGCTCCTTTAGCGTGTAATCTACCCTCATGTTTCTCCTTTAGCGTGTGATCTACCCAGTGTATCTCCTTCAATGTGTGATCTACCATGATCTCCCATGCACTAGATGTAACGAACGATAAGGTGAACATCACCTAGTTTCCCCCCATGGGATCCCCCCCATGGTGGGGTACCGTCCAACCAAGCGGAGGACCCCCCATGAAAGTTCCCCCCATGAAAGTCCCCCCAAGGTTTTACCTACCACACACACCCTGCGCTAACCCGTCCCCTAGTTGATATGGCTTTGGCGAATTGTAGGTGAAAATAGGTGAAATTGTGTCTTGGGGGGAACCTAGTCGTCGATTTCAACGACTAGTTTCTCCCCCCAAGACTTTTGACGTCTAGTCCCCCCCCCCCTCCCCAAGAACCCAAGACACATTTACCTGTTTAGAATGCCGTATCAACTAGGGGATGCATTAGCGCAGAGTGCGTGGTTATAGGTGAAAATATTGGGGGGGGGCTTTCATGGGGGGGCTTTCATGAGGGGGAAGGGGAGTCATGCTTGCCCACCCATGCTTTCATACGTCCCCTAAATAGTATTGAAACAGGTTTAAAGCACGGGGTGTGGGAATAGGAAATTTGTATACTTGTTAACAATGTTTAGTTTTGTATCTGTGCCAAAGAGGCAAAATAGACGTATTATCATTGGTAGATCACACCCTAAACACTGGTAGATCACAAATTGGAGCTAGATCACACGCTAAAGGAGCACCTAAATATGTGTAAAAAAATTACTGAGCGAAAACCTCAATTTTCTTGGGCCGTTTGTTGCCTATGTTTTCATAGCCTACATAAGGTTACAATGGAAGTTTTCACTTTCTACCTCTAATATCTCTCGTAGAACAAGGTCTCCGGAGCCATGACTTTTCAGAAAAAAATGGGTCTGGATTGGCAGAAAAGAAATTTTTCCAATAAAATTGCAAAAAACTGAATTTTTGAAATCAGAGAGGTTTTTGTGCATACCTCTGCAGGGCTTGAGAGGTTGAGTGGAAAAAGAGTTATGGGCACTCAAAATTTCGGTCATTTTACAAAGTTAAAAAAATCGTCCAAAATCGAATTTCAAGTTTTGACCACTCACAGGCCACCAAAATTCTTAGAATTGTGTCGAGTTTAGAAAAAAAACAGCCAGTCTAATAAAGTAGGCAAAACTTTTCGGCAATTAGCTTTTTGAGACTGCACATTCTTTTCACAAAGTTTTCTTATTGTTGAAAAATTTGGTTTCTGAAGTTTTCTTAAGGAAATCGGCGCTTAAAAAATAATGTTTCAGTGCCGCACCTTGGAGAAATGCGAAACGACCCCACTTGAGGATGAGCCCTCGACAAGTCAAAGTAGCCCAAAAATCAAAGCAAAAAAAGCACCATAAGCACAAAGACAAAAATAAGGAAGAACATCGAAAGAAAGAAGAACACAAAAAGAAAGAAGAACATAAAATGAACGAAGAAGATTTATGGCCTGAAGATAAAAAAAATGAAGAACACAGAAAACCTGAAGAAGACACTATACTCGAAGAAGAGAACAAGAACAAAGAAGAAGAGAAGAATGAAGACGAGGTAAAAAAAGAAGAAAAACCGGACGAAGATGGGAAAAGGGACGAGGAAGAGGGAAAGAATGAAGAATTGAAAAATGAAGAAGAGAAAATAAACGAAGTTGACGAAAAGAAGGAAGAAGAAGAAAAGAATGAAGAAGAGGGAAGGAAGGAAGAACAAGAAAAGAAGAAAAAAGAGAAAAGGAATGAAGAAGAAAAAGGAAAGGACGAAGAGAGAAGGAAAGAAGAAGAGGGAAACAAGGCAGAGAAGAAAGAATTAGAAGAAAGGAAGAGGATGGAAGAAGAGAGAAAGCTGAAAGAAGAAAAAAGGCTGGAAGAAGAAAAAAGGCTGGAAGAAGAAAAAAGGCTGGAAGAAGAAAAAAGGCTGGAAGAAGAGAGGAGGCTGGAAGAAGAAAAAAGGCTGGAAGAAGAGAAACGGGTAGAAGAGGAGAAGAGGATGGAAGAAGAAAGAGGGAAAGAAGAAGAGCAAAGGAAGCAACTAATAGCAATGGCGCAGACGGCTGTCGATTGTGAGCTGCAGAAAAAACTTCTCGCATGCATCCAGTCCGTCTTAGAGCGAAACAAATCCGAACGCTTTGGCAACAAATTTTTCACTGCCGCTATCAATGACTGCAAACCGAAAAACATGCTCCTTCGACGATACAAGAACGCAGAGGAGGAAAAGGTTTGCATTCGCTTCGCATTCATTTAGCTATGAAATCATTTTCGTCTAACGACATTAGCCTTAGGTATGACCAAAGAGCTGGTGGGCTTTCTTTACTCTATCTGTAAGAGGCTGCCTTCATAGGAGTTTTTGCTGAGAATGGGGAAAGGTAGTATGTGATGGATACAGCTGGGTCTATGGCCACGGAGTGGGAAGGAAGGCTGTCTGCTGGTCACTCTGGGCATTGGCGACGACGTGGCGGCGGAGCTGGCCTTCCAGGAGGTCTTCCCCGACTGCCTCTTCGTCGGCGCCGACCCCAGTCGCAGCAACGGACTCGCCTTTGAGCAGGTTTCATGCACCCTCCCCTCCCCCTCCATCACTCTGGGCATCGGCGACGACGTGGCGGCAGAGCTGGCCTTCCAGGAGGTCTTCCCCAACTGCCTCTTCATCGGCGCCGACCCCAGTCGCAGCAACGGACTCGCCTTTGAGCAGGTTTCATGCACCCTCCCCTCCCCCTCCGTCACTCTGGGCATCGGCGACGACGTGGCGGCGGAGCTGGCCTTCCAGGAGGTCTTCCCCGACTGCCTCTTCGTCGGCGCCGACCCCAGTCGCAGCAACGGACTCGCCTTTGAGCAGGTTTCATGCACCCTCCCCTCCCCCTCCGTCACTCTGGGCATCGGCGACGACGTGGCGGCGGAGCTGGCCTTCCAGGAGGTCTTCCCCGACTGCCTCTTCGTCGGCGCCGACCCCAGTCGCAGCAACGGACTCGCCTTTGAGCAGGTTTCATGCACCCTCCCCTCCCCCTCCGTCACTCTGGGCATCGGCGACGACGTGGCGGCGGAGCTGGCCTTCCAGGAGGTCTTCCCCGACTGCCTCTTCATCGGCGCCGACCCCAGTCGCAGCAACGGACTCGCCTTTGAGCAGGTTTCATGCACCCTCCCCTCCCCCTCCGTCACTCTGGGCATCGGCGACGACGTGGCGGCGGAGCTGGCCTTCCAGGAGGTCTTCCCCGACTGCCTCTTCGTCGGCGCCGACCCCAGTCGCAGCAACGGACTCGCCTTTGAGCAGGTTTCATGCACCCTCCCCTCCCCCTCCGTCACTCTGGGCATCGGCGACGACGTGGCGGCGGAGCTGGCCTTCCAGGAGGTCTTCCCCGACTGCCTCTTCGTCGGCGCCGACCCCAGTCGCAGCAACGGACTCGCCTTTGAGCAGGTTTCATGCACCCTCCCCTCCCCCTCCGTCACTCTGGGCATCGGCGACGACGTGGCGGCGGAGCTGGCCTTCCAGGAGGTCTTCCCCGACTGCCTCTTCATCGGCGCCGACCCCAGTCGCAGCAACGGACTCGCCTTTGAGCAGGTTTCATGCACCCTCCCCTCCCCCTCCGTCACTCTGGGCATCGGCGACGACGTGGCGGTGGAGCTGGCCTTCCAGGAGGTCTTCCCCGACTGCCTCTTCGTCGGCGCCGACCCCAGTCGCAGCAACGGACTCGCCTTTGAGCAGGTTTCATGCACCCTCCCCTACCCCTCCATCACTCTGGGCATCAGCGACGACGTGGCGGTGGAGCTGGCCTTCCAGGAGGTCTTCCCCGACTGCCTCTTCGTCGGCGCCGACCCCAGTCGCAGCAACGGACTCGCCTTTGAGCAGGTTTCATGCACCCTCCCCTCCCCCTCCGTCACTCTGGGCATCGGCGACGACGTGGCGGCGGAGCTGGCCTTCCAGGAGGTCTTCCCCGACTGCCTCTTCATCGGCGCCGACCCCAGTCGCAGCAACGGACTCGCCTTTGAGCAGGTTTCATGCACCCTCCCCTCCCCCTCCATCACTCTGGGCATCGGCGACGACGTGGCGGCGGAGCTGGCCTTCCAGGAGGTCTTCCCCGACTGCCTCTTCGTCGGCGCCAACCCCAGTCGCAGCAACGGACTCGCCTTTGAGCAGGTTTCATGCACCCTCCCCTCCCCCTCCATCACTCTGGGCATCGGCGACGACGTGGCGGCGGAGCTGGCCTTCCAGGAGGTCTTCCCCGACTGCCTCTTCGTCGGCGCCGACCCCAGTCGCAGCAACGGACTCGCCTTTGAGCAGGTTTCATGCACCCTCCCCTCCCCTTCCGTCACTCTGGGCATCGGCGATGACGTGGCGGTGGAGCTGGCCTTCCAGGAGGTCTTCCCCGACTGCCTCTTCGTCGGCGCCGACCCCAGTCGCAGCAACGGACTCGCCTTTGAGCAGGTTTCATGCACCCTCCCCTACCCCTCCATCACTCTGGGCATCGGCGACGACGTGGCGGCGGAGCTGGCCTTCCAGGAGGTCTTCCCCGACTGCCTCTTCGTCGGCGCCGACCCCAGTCGCAGCAACGGACT
Source organism: Ptycholaimellus sp. GST1_10 (assembly GCA_030248095.1). NCBI lineage: Eukaryota > Metazoa > Nematoda > Chromadorea > Chromadorida > Chromadoridae > Ptycholaimellus > Ptycholaimellus sp. GST1_10. The sequence goes on from JASANA010007175.1 coordinate 35,751, forward strand.
CGCCTTTGAGCAGGTTTCATGCACCCTCCCCTCCCCCTCCATCACTCTGGGCATCGGCGACGACGTGGCGGCGGAGCTGGCCTTCCAGGAGGTCTTCCCCGACTGCCTCTTCATCGGCGCCGACCCCAGTCGCAGCAACGGACTCGCCTTTGAGCAGGTTTCATGCACCCTCCCCTCCCCCTCCATCACTCTGGGCATCGGCGACGACGTGGCGGCGGAGCTGGCCTTCCAGGAGGTCTTCCCCGACTGCCTCTTCGTCGGCGCCGACCCCAGTCGCAGCAACGGACTCGCCTTTGAGCAGGTTTCATGCACCCTCCCCTCCCCCTCCATCACTCTGGGCATCGGCGACGACATGGCGGCGGAGCTGGCCTTCCAGGAGGTCTTCCCCGACTGCCTCTTCGTCGGCGCCAACCCCAGTCGCAGCAACGGACTCGCCTTTGAGCAGGTTTCATGCACCCTCCCCTCCCCTTCCGTCACTCTGGGCATCGGCGATGACGTGGCGGTGGAGCTGGCCTCCCAGGAGGTCTTCCCCGACTGCCTCTTCGTCGGCGCCGACCCCAGTCGCAGCAACGGACTCGCCTTTGAGCAGGTTTCATGCACCCTCCCCTACCCCTCCATCACTCTGGGCATCGGCGACAACGTGGCGGCGGAGCTGGCCTTCCAGGAGGTCTTCCCCGACTGCCTCTTCGTCGGCGCCGACCCCAGTCGCAGCAACGGACTCGCCTTTGAGCAGGTTTCATGCACCCTCCCCTCCCCCTCCATCACTCTGGGCATCGGCGACGACATGGCGGCGGAGCTGGCCTTCCAGGAGGTCTTCCCCGACTGCCTCTTCGTCGGCGCCGACCCCAGTCGCAGCAACGGACTCGCCTTTGAGCAGGTTTCATGCACCCTCCCCTCCCCCTCCATCACTCTGGGCATCGGCGACGACGTGGCGGCTGAGCTGGCCTTCCAGGAGGTCTTCCCCGACTGCCTCTTCATCGGCGCGGACCCCAGTCGCAGCAACGGACTCGCCTTTGAGCAGGTTTCATGCACCCTCCCCTCCCCCTCCGTCACTCTGGGCATCGGCGACGATGTGGCGGCGGAGCTGGCCTTTCAGGAGGTCTTCCCCGACTGCCTCTTCGTCGGCGCCGACCCCAGTCGCAGCAACGGACTCGCCTTTGAGCAGGTTTCATGCACCCTCCCCTCCCCCTCCGTCACTCTGGGCATCGGCGACGATGTGGCGGCAGAGCTGGCCTTTCAGGAGGTCTTCCCCGACTGCCTCTTCGTCGGCGCCGACCCCAGTCGCAGCAACGGACTAGCCTTTGAGCAGGTTTCATGCACCCTCCCCTCCCCCTCCGTCACTCTGGGCATCGGCGACGACGTGGCGGCGGAGCTGGCCTTCCAGGAGGTCTTCCCCGACTGCCTCTTCGTCGGCACCGACCCCAGTCGCAGCAACGGACTCGCCTTTGAGCAGGTTTCATGCACCCTCCCCTCCCCCTCCGTCACTCTGGGCATCGGCGACGACGTGGCGGCGGAGCTGGCCTTCGAGGAGGTCTTCCCCGACTGCCTCTTCGTCGGCGCGGACCCCAGTCGCAGCAACGGACTCGCCTTTGAGCAGGTTTCATGCACCCTCCCCTCCCCCTCCGTCACTCTGGGCATCGGCGACGACGTGGCGGCGGAGCTGGCCTTCCAGGAGGTCTTCCCCGACTGCCTCTTCGTCGGCGCCAACCCCAGTCGCAGCAACGGACTCGCCTTTGAGCAGGTTTCATGCACCCTCCCCTCCCCCTCCGTCACTCTGGGCATCGGCAACGACGTGGCGGCGGAGCTGGCCTTCCAGGAGGTCTTCCCCGACTGCCTCTTCTTCGGCGCCGACCCCAGTCGCAGCAACGGACTCGCCTTTGAGCAGGTTTCATGCACCCTCCCCTCCCCCTCCGTCACTCTGGGCATCGGCGACGACGTGGCGGCAGAGCTGGCCTTCCAGGGGGTCTTCCCCGACTGCCTCTTCGTCGGCGCCGACCCCAGTCGCAGCAACGGACTCGCCTTTGAGCAGGTTTCATGCACCCTCCCCTCCCCCTCCCCCTCCGTCACTTCCACTCCTTGCTTTTGCCAGAAACTGCACGGAGAGTTTCACAATGTGGCCGTCGGCAGCAAGAATGGCCAGGAGCGGGTGCACATCCTCACGTATGCACTTTTTTCCTTTTTTAGCCGCTAATACTTGTAGATACTAGATGCCTAGCTAAGTTTTGAATTGCAACTGGTAAACAGCAAGGCACAGAGCACAAAGCTACTGCAAAACTTAAATTTTAAATGTGATGTCGCAATTATACAACATCATATTCATCGCATAAATTTTATTCAAACTAAATTTTAAATTTGGTAGTAGTTTTATTTGATGCAAAGTTCCAAAAATTATCCCAAAACCGGCCTATTCGTTAAGAATTAGCTGAGCATGAAATGCTTGATTTAAGATCGAAGAAGAAGTACGTCTACAAAGACTTGCCATCTCGAAGTTTGGTCAGTTTCCTGAAAACTGATCTGGGCCTGGGTGGAGCGGGAGTGGATGTGGATCATCTTTGGATGGATGTGGAGGGCACTGAATATGCCATCATGGAAGAACTTGTGCTCACCGGCCAGCTGGCTCTAGCCAACCTATCCATATGCCAGGTCTCTTCTTTCATTTCCCTTATATAGCTGAACAAGATTTGCAGAAATAACTATAATAGTCATTTCTTGTTTTTGGGCGGCCAAGGCCCGCTTAAGCCATTTTGCATAATTTTTCGTAGTCATTCTGCACATGCATAAAATTGTTCATGTTTTATTGCGAACATGATCGAATACGAAAAAATATAACTTATGTTTTGCAGTGGAATTTGGAGTTCCACAGTTTGCGCCACAATTCGCATAGCAAATTCAATTCAGCGCGATTTGACGCTATACTGGATGGGCTGGTGAGCATGAACATGCTGCCTCTGCATTTTGCTTCCAACACCCACCTCAGATCTTTTTTCTTCAACTTTGCTAGTCCAAGTTGCGTGGCTAAATATATCCTCTGCTGAAAATATCCCAAATCATTTCCGTACAAAATGTTTCTAGATATTACTATTAGATCGATTATATGACTAAACTCGTTTTGTTCATAAAATTTTGCTTCGGTGCATTTTCTACTATTTTCTGCTTATTTTTCTTGAATACTAGTCATGCTGTAATTGCAGATCTTATTAGGGCAAAACATAAATCTAGCGATAAAGCACGTTTTTCCGGTTTCCCAAACTTCGTTTTTGTTTCCTATGTTTTGCTTTTTCGGGCTAGGCTACCTCAATTTCCCCTTGATTGATAATCCCCCGCACCCCTAATGAAATGAGCACCTTTTTAAAGTTGTCTTTCTATTGATGGAAGACAATGATCGTTGGCGATTCTTAGTGTTCTCAAAAAGTGCCTCTTAAGCTGCTACCTTGCAAATAATGTAATTTTTCAAATGCAGCATTAAACAAACACAAAACCAAACACAGGTAGCGTTGAGGTATTACAATAGGCAACCTAAACTCGAGGAACGGCATTTTAAATCGCAAAAACTTTTTGAGCAGCCCTAAATTGAAGCATTGCATGTGATCATCAGTAGCAAAGGTGGAGCATGTGCTGGATGTGCTCAGCAGAGGTGATGGGCTGATAGGCGGGGTTAGGCGGAGACAGCACCGGCGAAGAGACCGGCTGGATCACATAGGCGTCGTCTGGCTGTATGTACGCGGCCAAAGACTTCCGCGCTCCACCCTCCTTCCCTTCCTCAGTCCCCGGCAGTACCACGCGATGCTTCTGCGAAAGTGGCTGCGGTTGGGAGGAGGAGGAGAGAATGGAAGCAGAACGGCAGCGTGTAGGTAGTCGGAAGTCCAGCGCTGCATCATGTCGCCCATGAGGAGGAGGACAAGGCCATCCATTGGGGCCACCGCTCGCCACACTCCGTCCGGACCTTCCACCTAAGCAGGCCCCCAGAGCATTCCTTCCCATCTACACCGGCCTACACAGCCTCACCTCCAAACCGCCCACATCATTCTGGAATATCATGGTCATCGTCCCGAAGTCCGAGTGCTTGCCGCACAGCACCAGCCCCTCCCGCTCTGCCAATGCCCTGGCTTGCAATAGGCGGTGGATGGTGCTATGAATAGGCGCAACTCTTCTCAGCAGGTAGTGGAGGGTAGTGCCAGAGACGCAGGGTGCTGGCGTTCTCTTTTACGCCCATGTCCCGATGGGCCTTGGTGAAAAAGTCCGCTTCCTCCAAGCTACGCAGCAGTCTGCCATGGAAGGAGATGGAGAAAGGGGTTGACCAGCTGAAGCTCCTTGGCCAGAGCTCGCATGATGCTTAGGCTGAGTGCCGTGCATTCGGGGTAAAATGATTCCAGACTGCTGCGGAAGTCTGGCAGCTGCTCTGCTGGTGGCATGTACTGGACAAGAGATGGCTGCTATTGGGGCAAGGGAGGTGGAGAAGGCCTGGAACCTTGTCAAACTGTCCCTCGGCGGCGGGACAGAAGTTGTAGCTCTCCCGGTGCTCTGGCTCCCAGTGGCAGGGGTCCGGGTGCTCGCTGCCCGGGGCGAAGTAGCCCACCGGAGCACTATGCTTCACCTGCAAAGCCTCTACTGCTCCCAATTGCCTAAAAGCCCCTCCGCGCAACCTGGGGCGTGAAGTGCAGGCGCTTCTTCTCGTGCGCGGAGAGCTTCCACAAGGCCTCGCCGGCACGCATTGTCTTCTCTACCTGGAGGTGCTTGTTTATTGGAGCTGGGGCAGAAGTGGTCCGAACATCGTCCTTGCTGATGCCGCACTGGCCACAGCCGCAGTTGAGGTAGACGCAGCCGAGGCTGCGGATGGCCGAGATTATCTCAGCGGCGTTGAAGCCGCTCCGGCAGTCCACTACTGGTATAGTGGTACTCATTGTTCTTCCTTCTCTCCTCTTGCTTTGAAGCGGAAAGCTGGTGATGAGGCGGGAGTGAGTTCGGAAGAAGGAGTGGTCCGATTCTGTTTGTGACCAGCGAGGCCCAGATGGCAAACAGAGATGGAGCAAAACCTGCCTAGGCAAACGCCAGCTGATGTTTTGCTCGGTTGAAAACATTGTTTGCGCCAGGTCTAGGGGTCAGTCGACGAATTCTTAAAAGCATTCTTGTCTGCCAGAGCAGCTGCTAAATCTAGAACAGTGAAATCAAAACGTTATTTGGATGGAAATGGCGCATACAGCAAAAAAAATCCTTTGGTCATGTCTTTGTAATGATGCAGGATTCTTCATTTGGAATGTAAATAAATGAAATTGTGAATCTTTAATTTAGTGTTTTCTCTTAGCCCTTTTAAATCTTTTTGCGCGGTTAAGGACTGCCTGTCATGAAGGGCAAGGTAGTCAGAGCTCCGGAGGACATGGCTGAGGAGGCCACTAAGCGCAACCTAGCATGCAAAGCTTTGGAGCCGAATCCGTAACGTCCGTCATTCTGCACATATGTGTGTCCCAGTCCCAATTTTTTACATGTCTCCAGTGCCGTCATGTCTCGTCTGGGCAACTGGAGGGACTAATTCCACGAACCGATACTGCTTTTATTTTCAGCTTCAGAGACACCGTTTTTGGAAATCAATCAGGCGTTCTTTCTTAAACGTAATGTAAAGAACTCCCTAGGAAACCAGCCAAAATGTACGTACGACAGCGTAAATGCTGAGTACATGCTAAAGGTAGGTATTGCGTAACCAACGAAATAGCAAACATGCTACTGATAATGAAGGATTAATCGAGACTATGTTTGTGCTTTGTGTATTTAATTCACCCACGCCTAGGTTGGGTTGTATTCAAGAACAATTGCAGCAACATTAATTGATTTAAAGAAAACGAAAAGCCAAATAACAATGCCATTTTTGGATGCCAATGGAAAGAATGACGTTCGAGTAGGAGAGAGGCAAGCAGTTCATGGCTTTATCTATGCCAAAGCGCGTGATGACCAGCCATTAGTATTGGTTATTTAATTTATTTCTTTTTATGACCTCAAACACGAGCACACTAATTACGTTTATTCTAGTAAAGTAAAACACGCATTTTAAAAACTTCACAATTTAAAGATCCCGTGATTAAATTACCCATCAACAAAAGTCACGGTATTGCGGGATTGCCCGGGATTTCGGAATAAAAAGGCCAAAATGAATGAAAAAAATGTCTATAAATTCCGTAGCTTTTACTTCAACCTTGAGCTTGCCAATATAGCTTGCAAGTAATCAAATGCATGAAAATTTACTCAAAAACATTCGACGAAATTTTAAAAATTTAACAAACTTTCAGCGCGCTGTCGATAATAGATTCAAATTTTCCATTGAGTGCTTTTCCGGCTTAAATATTCCAATTCCTCGTAAACACATTATAATTCAAAGTTGAAGATGATATTTCGTTCGGATGGTTATTTGGGATTCCCCGGTGGCTTCTTGGACAAGAATGAGGAGCCTGAAACTGCACTTTCGCGGGAGATCGAAGAAGAAGTTGGCTTTAAGCTTCAAATCCTTCCAAAGGTTATATCTTCTAAATATTACGGAACCAGTCTATAATAATGCACCTGTTAAAGGATTATTTATATACTGCGCGCTCAGAAACATCTAACGTATTGGCCCACTGCTACACGAAAGAAATTAAAGTGACTGAATTCAAGGAGCTCGAGTCCTCAGCCAATAAAGCTGTGCATTTCGGAACTGAGGTTATGCCAATGCGTCATGTTAGGACGAGTGGAGAATTGTACTAAATTTGATTTTTGTTATTATTTCCTGTCTTAATTTTCTTGTTTAATGCTTAATTTTTTAAGCAATGTTTATTATTATTTTTTTGCGCATTATTTTTGTCTTTTAGGCAATGCAAAGCAATTTTGAGCGTTTTGCGGGTATAGAAAGTTGATACAATAATTTTTGTAAACTTTTGGCACAATATCCACCCCAATCCGATCTCCTTTCAATCACTGATTTTCAAGTGAAATTTTGCAGATAATGGGCACATTGCGAGTGCCATTGAAAAAGAAGGCGCTAGCAGTATTCTTGGAGCAGCGATTTAAAGGGAATGCTAAAGAACAGCTCCTGCGGTGTTTATCAACAATAGGAATCGTTTTGCCCCTTGAAAGCAATATCTAAATCTAAAATCTGGCTCCAGGTTCTTTTTTTATATTTTTGCGCGGCCGAAGGCCGCCTGCCGCGGAGGGCAGGGCAGTCAGAGCTCCGGAGGCCGGAGGGCATGGGTGCGGAGGCCACGGAGCGTAGCCTGGCATGCGAAGCATGCTAGGCGAAGCGTAGGGGCCGTAGCACCCGTGCCCGGAGGCCGGAGGAGCTCTGGCGCCCTGCCCGAAGCGGCGGGCGGCCAAGGCCAGCTTAACCAGTTACCCCATTTTTGCGTCCGTCTGTCCGCATATATATATATGTGTCTTTCCGGGGGCGGGCCTCCGCGGTTTTTCAACGAAATTGGCTGATTTTTTGCATGAAGGTCCGACTGGGTGGTATCTCCAGGCCATTTTTTGCGCTTGACGTAATTTTGCGTTTTTCGCCCAAAACCCAAATTTTTGATGTTTCAAAGTACGAAAATTCATAAATCACTGGTTTTTCAACGAAATTGGCTGATTTTTTGCATGAAAGTCCGCCTGGGTGATATCTCTAGGCCATTTTTTGGGCTTGACGTAATTTTTCGATTTTTGCCCAAAACTCAATTTTTTGATGTTTCAAAGTACGAAAATTCATAAATCACTGGTTTTTCAATGAAATTGGCTGATTTTAGGCAGATACGTCCGTCGAGGTGCTATCTTGAAGCTGGCAAAAGGAATTTCCGAAATATTTGTTATTTCTCAGTTTATGGACAAAAACCTAAATTCTTGATGTTTCAAAAATTTGAACATCCATAAATCGATGGTTTTTCAATGAAATCAGTTGAATTTTGGCATGTACGTCTCTAATGGTGATATATTGAAGTTGATAATAGAATTTTTCGACACATTTATTATTTCTTGATTTATAGTCAAAAACCTAAAATCTTGATGTTTCAAAAATTCGAACATCCATAAATTACTGGTTTTTCAATAAAGTCAGCTTAGATTTGGCAGATACGTTTGCTGCGGCAGTATCTTAAAGCAGTTAAAAGGAATTGCTTAGCTTATTATCTGGAACAAAGGCCGCGCATCTTGGCAACAGCCGAGAATACCTTGTTTGCATAAATGAGCTGGGAAAATGAAGCATTTCAAAAAGCCTTTGTTAAGTTGTGTAGTTGTATAAATTTGAACAGAAAGTTGTAAGGCGAACCAAATAATGGCACAGTTCACAAAAAAACCATTAGTTACCAAATCTATAATCTAAATGAGGAGCGGGTGGGCAAAAGGCGAAAACTCAGCCCATTCTTTCATCTAACACTTTCTTTGAGCGATGAGCAAGGTTATAGTTATTTCCTGAGCTCTGGCAGATTTTTGCTCTAGATTTTCGAGCAAGTTGGAATTTTACGGACTTTTAAAAAATTCACGGAGTCTTCGAATTTTTCTCGCCTAGATGTCTTTTAGAATTTTTAAACCTGTGAAAAAAATTAATTTTCGTGCCTGAAACCATTAAAGCCGGCATGTTTTTTAGACAGCTGGATATTTTTTGTGCTTCATAGTGACTCACAGACATTTAGACACCTGTCAGCAGAGTAAACGACAATTTTTAAACACAGGGATGTTTGTTGGGAGAATTTCCCCAAAAAGAGGGTGCTCTACACAGGACTGACAACAGCAATTACTGCAACACATAGATTACACTCCTACAATCACTGGGTTTTTCTGGAGTTATAGAGCAAAATCGCGGTAAAATCTTCAATGGGCGCCGCCTCTTGCGCTATTATTTGGGTTGTTGTTCTTCGATTCGAACCAAGAGCCGAACGATGCTTGCCTCCATCCCAGGCTTTTCCTGTCATCCGCAGCTTGTTTCTAAAGCTGGCAGTCCAATAAATGCACGGCAGACCGTATATCGGCGTTGAAGGTGAGGTAGATGAGGGCGTTGAGAGAAGAATTGGTGATGACGAGGAAGGCGATAAATGAGTAGGGCTTGGTGTATCCGAGCGGGACGGTGATCAGTTTTTATTGCTTTGATGCAATTGGAACAGTCCCTAGTCAGCATGAGCCGATCTAGGGATGTTAGTTCGTAGTTCAGCGCTCATGGTATTATCCAGCGATAATGCCAAAGAGGCCTATCCAGCAAGCTGGAGGAGAGGACTGCATTAAATCCAGCGATTTAGTGCAAGTCCACGGGTTTCGCCATTTAATTATAGACCCGTCGCAGGCTGGCTCATCAGTATAAGCCTGCTTTTAGGTGGCGAGTGAAGTGATTTCTCTTCTTCTCTTGCCATTGCACACATAATGGTTGTGTGCAGATTCTTCCAAGAAGATTGCACAAATCCATCCATGTTGTATGCGATGAAAGGGTAGGATAAGGTAAGCCTTTTGAGGCTTCTCCCGATATCCCTTCCCGTGTATCCCCTGTCCAAGAAGGTCGTCCCTAGCAGGATGACGTCTTCCAGGAAGTTCTCCCAGGTATTGGTCGCTCTTGCGATCCGAATTACCTGGCTGAAAAGGACATTTGGTCCCACTCTACTGTCTTGGTTGCTATCCTTAAACGGTAGAGCGAGGACTTTGAAATTGAAGTCTCGACGGGGGAAGAGGCGGAAGAGCGTGATGGCCGCCACGAAGACGCTCCCAATGGCACCGAACTGGAGGGCGATGTGCAGCTCACGCCGTCTGCGCCGGTTCTGGTCCCCGGCACCCAGCGTGCTCACCGCCTTGCAACACACCTTCTCTCTTCCAACAGCGGTGAATGAAAAGACTGGCACACCTGTAAAGACTGGTAAAGACTGGTGAATGATAGGGTACACCTGGTGGTTGGCCGAGCGAACGCGGTAGAAGATAGCGCCGTAGCCGAAGATGATGACGAAGCTGGTGGCGCAGTTGCCGGGCCACTCGATGAGCCAGTCCGCCCAGTTCACCTCCCCTTCCCAGTTCTCCCACCCGATTGTGTACACCTGGTGGTTGGCCGAGCGAACGCGGTAGAAGATAGCGCCGTAGCCGAAGATGATGACGAAGCTGGTGGCGCAGTTGCCGGGCCACTCGATGAGCCAGTCCGCCCAGTTCACCTCCCCTTCCCAGTTCTCCCACCCGATTGTGTACACCTGGTGGTTGGCAGAGCGAACGCGGTAGAAGATAGCGCCATAGCAGAAGATGATGACGAAGCTGGTGGCGCAGTTGCCGGGCCACTCGATGAGCCAGTCCGCCCAGTTCACCTCCCCTTCCCAGTTCTCCCACCCGATTGTGTACACCTGGTGGTTGGCAGAGCGAACGCGGTAGAAGATAGCGCCATAGCAGAAGATGATGACGAAGCTGGTGGTACCAAAAACTTGATAAAGGCTAGCTCTAACAACCTTCAGCCATATTTGAATTGTTACAGCTTCTTGGTTCTCACAGCATCAGCAACAGCAGTAGGATTTTGGTAGCATGGAACCCCTGCACGCCCAGCTAACACAGGACAAGCATGTAAAGCTGCCTGCCCCAGTGCCCTGTTTGTTGGAGCATCCATGTCAGGAAAAACACGCCTAGCCACTCGCCTCCTCACTTTTCACCTCATCTTTTTCAGGCCAAAGCCAACCCATATTCTATTCTTCTATGATCAGTTCCAGCCAGGTTACCTCACATATGCCAGAGCAAAGTCTGGGAAAAGCAGGGCATTACAATGCACCTGAAACGAGGCTCCAACACTCTGCCTTGAAGATCTACCAGCACCAAAAGATAGCAATGATCAGACAATTCTACTCATTGATGATGCTACCCAGGAGACTGCCAGCTCAGATGCAATTGCCCACATAGCTACCAATGGCCGCCAAAAAAATGTCAGCCTTTGGCTTGTTTGGCGCAGTACCTCTACTGCAAACATCCAGCATCACGGCTAATTGCTTCAAAATGTTTAGGCCTATTCTCCTTCTGCCTTCGCCTCGAGCTAGAGTCACAGCTGCGGACCTTTGGAGCTCAGCTGGGACTTGGAGCACTGTACTGGATGCATATTATCGATGCATGAGGGATGAGCCTGAAGCTGAGCACCGCTACCTTTGGTGGACTCGTTTACACCTCACTGCTCGTGCTTCGATCACACATACATGAACCTGGCTTTCTCAACCAGTAAATGAGACTATAAAAGCAGAGCTGATCCCAGCCCAACCACATTTGCTGTCATCGTGTTGACCAATATCTCCAGCTCTGCTCCACTACTCTCTGACTACGCCCTGGCGAGAACAGCTGTTCTCATCTCGAGGTCCTTACTCTTTCAACGCAGCTTGAAGTCCACTCAGAAGAAGAAGCAGAAGAAGAAAAGTCCAAGTCAGTTACTGGTGGTCAGACAAAGAAGATAAAATCCAGAAAAGGTGACCAAGAAATCCAGCAAAAAGACCAGCTCCAAAGCCCTTGCTACCAAGAAGAAGCTTAACGAGCAAACTTCCATGGCACTAGCAAGCTATCCTCCAGCTTTTCTTACCAAAAGGTGGCAGATGAACAGGGATGTGAGAAGCAGTTTTTTGTCAAGCAAACTCTAGGACGTGGCGAGAAATGGGGTGGAGAAGTGCTGCATTTCTGTGTTGCTGGAGACCCTGACTGCTTCACAGACACAGCTGAGACCTACATGACCATTGATCTACTTGTTCTGACCAGTGATGGGTCCAAGCTGACTGCCGATGATCCAGTATTTCTAGTACCAGGCACCCTGCAAGCCCTGTTCAAAACCTGCATCATCTCTCTGAATGGCACAGCACTGACACCTAATGACAGCTATGGCTACATTGGTACCCTAGTCTCCTACCTTGGCTCCTCCAAGTCTTCCCGCTCTGATGTCTGGGGCCAGCTAAGTGGCTGGGACCCTCCAATGGTACCATCATCCCAGCTAACACCATTCATGCCAGACTTTGTCTTTTCCAAGCGACAAGCCCGGATAGCTGGTTCTCAACTGGTCACCTTCTATGGTCGCATCACATCAGACTTTCTAATGTCCTGTACCCAGCTGCTACCTCCTGGCATTGCCATTGATGTGGACCTCTATCGGGCTCCAGATGATTTTGTTCTGGCCTCTCCATCTGCTGCTGGAGCTGGTGCTTACAAGATTGTGCTAGAAACTGCCTCCTTGTACATGAAGCGAGTAGCCCTGTCCATGTCTACACAGCAACTGGTGAAGCAACAGCTGGCTCTCTCTGGTGGCAACCTACACTACAAGCGGCTCTCAACAGCTGTCCAGCATGTGCCAGAATCCTCAGTTGTGTTTCGTTGGAATGATGTCTAAACAATGGCTCCCTCCCTCACACACTCTACATTGGTCTAGTCAAACAGCAGGCCTACTATGGCAATATCAGCATACTCAGCACCTTCTTTGAAACAGCTGGCCTGCGCTCACTGCGAGTGCTTCACAATGGGATGGATGTCATGCCTGGACCATACACTGCAAACTTTGTCTACAAATCTGTGACTCCTCCAAAGCCTGCAGTGGCTGCTGGTGAAGAGGAGGAGGAGGGAGCAGAAGGCACAGCAGTGGAGCCAGCCATTTGGTTAGATGTTGATGCTAGCGAGGCTATGGGGCCTTTCCTTGGGCTCTGTCAGGTGCTGGGCATGGTCTCTAATCCTCATCGTTCAGCTGCCCTTTCCTATCAAGAGTTTCTTCATGGTTGTACAATCTACTGCATTCAGCTCAATGCTTGTGGCTCCCGTACTACAGTGGTTGGAGCCATGGACATTGAGGTTGGTTCCTAATCAATGACAATTTTATTTTCAATGCTTATGTGAAAAGTTTGTTGCAGATTGAGTTTGCAGAGCCCACCAGTGTGCCACTCATGTGCCTCTGTTTTGGCGAGTTTGATAAGACTCTCAAATTTTCCAATCACCTTTCTTTTTCTTGAACTACTCTTATCATTGATGTTGTACAGTGATTTCTTTACTTGTAATGAAAATATTTCTTCATACACCTTTAAAATCACAATCAGAAGCAAATTGCATAGCAAGGATTGACTGTGGCTGCAGAATAGGAAGGTTGACCTTGACTTGTCTGAGGTCTTGCAAGGCAGGGAGCTGACTGAGGCTAGAGTGGGGGATGTTGGCCTTGACTTGTTTACATGTCCAAGGTCCTGCCCTGGAGCTTCAACACAGGGGGGAAAGTTGGCTGGCTGAGCTGGTAGGCCCTGCCACCCTCCTCTCTGCCAGCAGAGATGGCTCAGTTGGTAGTGCCTCCGCCTCTGATCTTCCCTGCTGCTCACTGCGAAGCCACCCCCTTCCTTGTCATAAGGGGACCTGTTCCTGGTTGTTCAGGGGTTGCACAGCAACTGCGTATCTCCCAGCAGTGAGCAGCACACAGGGTTGATCTACCCTGGTCTACCAAAGGATCTGAAGAGCCTTAATTCTCTGTGCATTTTTTTCTTTTTTTTCTTCTTTTTTCTTTTTCTTCATCTGTTTTATTACTTTCATTATTACTTATTCTAGCTATAACTTGCTTGTAATGTTGTTATCTTTGGAAATGTACAAAATTTATCTGCAGGGCTAAATTGAGGATGAAATGAAGAACTCATTCAACTGTACAACAGAAACACAATGCATTCAAAGACAGTAGCTATGCCTTGTACCCATAGGGACGGGTATCAAGCATAGGATTGGGCTGGGGGAGAATCCAGCGCTTGTTGGAGGAGAAGGAGATGGCCTTGAGGAGGTTGCAGTTGAAGAGAGCACCCTGAAGCATGCGCCGCCGGATCTGGAACTGAGGCACCACCAGTTGCTCCTCCTC